>JAOYFF010000046.1:6940414-6969426 GCA_025773925.1 Cryptomyrus ogoouensis
AGCGAAATTGTTTCCCCCCATCTTGAACAGGTACAATGTTGTGATCTTCGGTGGAGTGAAACCCAACTTGAGCGAGCATATACTGTAAAAAGAGTTGAGCGAGCACAGAGCCGAGATTTGTGAGAGAGAGAGACACACTGTGAGCGAGAGCGTGGTGGCCGAGTTGAGCGCGCATAGAGCAAAAACATTGCTCGCGAATGTCCTTCTGCGCGCTCAGGAATGTGGCACTAATATAACGCCATAAACTGTGAGTTGAAAATGGTCATTTTTGTCAATATTTGAGTTAGATCTACCTTTTCATTGCATCATGAATGTCACTCTGAGTCTTATCTATGATGTAACATCCAGTGCAGTCTGAAATGACTTTTAAATAAAAAAAACCCTTTTTCCTAGTGGTGCCACCTGATGTATGTTTTTCAATTATCTTAATGGTTTTAAAACCAGTGTTTTGAAAGCTTTTCATGAATTTAGACCATTCATAGAAATATTTTGCCTAACTAGTTAATTTAATTTTTAAATTACTTATATACCAATGCTATTAATTTTCTTTCTCTGCTTATTTGTTTGGATGGTCGCAACACCTGATATTGTTGGACTTTGAGATACAGAAATGTCAAAACTGTATGGTATTTAAATATATTCAAAATATATTCAGATTGAAGAGGTTTTATGTAATAATGTTAGGCATGCCATCAATTTATTAAAGGATTAAAAAGGATTTTAAAAAATGCATGTCATATGATTCACCCTATTGTTTATGCTGTGTTCAGTGATTGATTTCTTTTCCTGTTTTGTCTCCTTTAGGTTGTTGAGTTCTTGTTCATTGGCTACCCTGTACACACACACGCCTTCCTTTCTTTCAGGAGTGCCCACACCCAAGATGGAATGGTACAAGGACTCAGTGCCACTCAGCAAGCTGAACAATCCTCGTTACCGCATCATATCTGCCATGGGCCTGCAAGTTCGGAGGGTGCACCCCAATGACGCCGGAATCTTCCAGTGTTTCGCCAGGAACAGTGCTGGGGAGGTCCAAGCCCACGCCTACCTGGACGTGGCCAGTAAGAGCAGATCACCTCTGTGACAAAGTGACAGAAAGGGCAAAGGTCCAGGCTGTGGGTAGTTATGAAAGGAAGCTAATGGTGTTGATCCAGTTCCTGACAGTGTTTCATGGGGGTCTGCACAGTGAATTCTGGTGCATCTCTTGTTCTTTATAGTTCTAGTACTATCCAGAAGATTCTGATTTTGGCTATATTTGCCTCAGAGGTTGTTTTATGCAAACCTCCATGGTCCCAATCAACCCACCTTATGTAAAAGAGGATTGAAGTGGTTTGAATGTTGCATGTTGAGAGTGTTATTTGTGTAATGTGGCATATTACAATACAGTAGTCTTCGAAACTGGATGACAAAGCCTAAAGCAATAAAGCAAATTAGCCTAGTGTTTAATTAGTAGACACTCCAGCATGGTTGGCTAGGAACTTACATCCACTAAGTGAGCACAGTGCTTGGTGGAGTTGCCTGTTTTTCTTTGGCTTTAAATGAGCTGCCTAATTGGTACGAAAGGAGTAGGAGCAAAAGTTTGTCAGGTCATTTCCTGCCAAGAGCAAAACTGATGCAGTCTACTAAGCATCCAGGCACCGGGGGCCTTGCCTTTCTGGAAAGGGACAATTTCCCATTGTGGCTCCTGTTCGTTTGCAGGAAGATGTTGGTTTCGATGGGCACAGAACACCGACCTGATGTAAAGAGAACAAACGATTTAGCCTGTGGTTATTTTGTGAGCTTAGGGAATCTCGTATCAGCAGCCCTGGCTTGCAGCTGTGTTCTTGGTGACGCATCGATCCTAAGGCCCAGACCGTTTACTGGCCACCGTAATTAAAACAGTGAGCCTCGTCCAGCTGCTCTCCTTTTTTTTAAAAAAAGAAGAAGTTAGAAGTCTGGGCAGACACGGCCTTTGGTGTGATTTGACTTGCTGTCCCACGTTCATTCACGTTATTAGCCAGAGGCAAATCAAATTGGCCTGGTGGTTTTAAGATGCACATCCCACATTTCTAAAAGGTCGTCCTTTCACGTGCCCATTTGTTGTCTTGATGTTGCAGTTTAAACGGCTCGCCGCTTGCCGTCCTGGGAATGTACTTAGCTTTTTGTTATTTGCTTTCCGTCTGTCATGGAAGCCTGCTTTAACGGTGCCCTGGGTAATCAGTTCCGCCCTGAATCCCTGCTGCACCAGTGACACTGACCCTGCATTCTGACCCCAAACTTTCTTCACATGTGTGTCCCTTTGGACAAACACTCCTGCTAAATAAATAACTGTAGGAAGGAGAGGGGGTCACCACTGTAGTCCACTTCCTGTGGTTTTATCATCCTGAGCCAAGCAGACTGCTGCTGTGTCTCACTCTGCAGGTATGGCCCCCTCCTTCACCAGAGCCCCCACTGACATCACCGTGACGAATGGGACAGTTGCCACCTTCACCTGCCAGGTCTCAGGGGCCCCCAAACCTGCCATCACCTGGAAGAGAGGTACCCACAATTCCCCTGGCCCGTAACCTGAGACCTCTTTCTCTTTATGCAGTTTTTTAGGACCATGCCTAAGGCTCAGGGTGTGTGTCGTCTGACTTGGCCTAGGGTGTCACCAGTGATTGCGTAGTAAAGGTTCGCCTGAGGTTTCCGCTTTGAAAGGACATATTAAAACGTCAGATTCTTATTCCAGCTTAGCAGCAACAGTAAAGTCAGTCCTTTATCAGTGCCACGGAAATTCAGTCATTATTTCTAAGTGCTGCATTTGTTTTGTTTATACTATTACAGATGCACAGATCCTGGCCAGTGGTTCAGTCCAGATTCCACGTTTCACACTGCTGGAGTCCGGGGGGCTGCAGGTGGAGCCTGTCCTCCCCCAGGACACGGGAAACTACACCTGCTACGCCACCAACTCCGAGGGCGCCATCCACAGCAGCGCCACCCTCACCGTGTGGAGTAAGCTCTATTCCGCCTTTTCCATCCCCCAAAGAACAAATTCTCATGTAACAGGTCTATCACAGCGATGCCGTTGGAAGCCAGTTGCAGCTGTTTCAGGGCTGTTTTCAGTTTTCTCAGTTTGTAAGCAGAACAAACCACGTTCATGTGTAAGTCACTCGAAATTCTGTACTTGCCAGGGGCTTTTCAGAAGCATTTATGGATATTGAACTAGAAATTATTACATTTTAGGACAGATCTTTTTCAAACTTTGCAGGCACATTGTAAAGGTGACAAGCGGGAAGTGAGCAAATTTTGAAACTGATCACCCAAAACTGAAACAGTGCTGCATAGTAATAGCAAAAACAAGGGGAGTCTCAGTTATTTGATCCTGTTAGTGAGATAACACATTTAACAGATTTTTTTCAGCCTTTTCCAACATGATCTGGACCTAAACTTAAACGTATCTAAACTGAAGCAGTGCTGCATAGTCATGGCAAAGAATAGGGCAGCTCAGAAACTTCAGCTTGCCAGCATGATAACTCAAAAATAATTTGTCCAGTCTTTTACAAACAAGGTACATTGAAAGTTTGAGGGAAATTGTACCGAAATTGAAGCAGTGGCATTAGTAAGAACAAAGAGAGGGATGAATGAAGTATGAGGCTTAACCTTCTGCACAGGATAACTCTTTCTATTATTATTATTACTCTATTTGATATTTGGTGAGTCTTATTACCACTTCACAAAAACATTGTAAGGATGAAAATTTATAAAATCAACCCAAAATTGTAACTTCACCATAGAGGGCAGAAAACACGAGCTGCAGCACCATCTTTTGAATACAGGCATCTGCCATCAAAGCATATTCCGTCAATCTTTTTGCAGCCTCCCTCCACCCCCGCTCAGCTAAATTTACCATGGGGGAATTTAATTATGTCACTCAGTCATATTGAAATCAGTGGTGACACATGAAAGAACAGGCGCAGATCTGGTGAACCTAATTGCATTAAGACATGCCACACAAAGTGCTTCATGGTCGCCAGATAAATGGCTTTATTGTGCACTCAGACCCCACACTTTGCTCTGAATTGTGTGTGTGAGCGGGTTTACCTATCCTTATGGGGACAAAATGTCCCCATAACATGATAAATATCCGTTTTTTTTTCCTTATGGGGACCGGTTTCCTGGTCCCCATAAGGGAAAACTCTATTTTATAAAAATCGGTGACTGCTATGAAAAAAATAAAAATGCAAAAACTCTTGTATTTTGTTTGGTTACTTATGGTTATGGTTAGGGCAGGGTGGGGGTTAAGGTTGTCATAGTTAGCGTTACCATTTTTCCCATTGAAATGAATAAGCGGTCCCCATAAGGATAGGTATACCCTACGTGTGTGTGTGTGTGTGAGTACCTCTGAAAAGGAGAGTGATTAACGACATTTACCCTTTCAAAACAACCATCAGGGCAAGATAAGGTGACTTGTTTGCCAGTATTCCTTGTTGATTTGTGGGTGAGGAATTTGTAGACTCTAAGTGAAAGAACCAAAAGATTTGGAAATGCTGTTCTTTTTAATTGTAGCATATGGCATACAATTTGTCTTGTATTTTCTGTCTGTGTGATCATAAGCTCGATTTCTTATGTTGCAGGCAAATTAAACTAAACGATTTAGTATAAACTGTATAGCACTCCTTTAGATCAACTGATACAGCATTGTGCTAGCAACACAGAGCTCACAGGCTCACATCGCAGGTCAGTTGTGGGCCTCACTTCTATGTTAAGACTCTTGCAATAAAAGTGTCAGTTGCATGTAAATTAATTAAATATATATATATATTGTGTGTGCATGGAAAATAATTAAATAAAACTGTCTATGGCCCCTCCAGGACTCTGTGTGTATTATTATCATATCTGTTACGGTACTTACTGTTATGATACGGAAAATGTTCATCATATTGCAAATGAGAAAGAAGTAGAATATAAATGTTTAGACAAAAAAATAATGATATAAATGGCATTTTAAGACATGGACATTAAGACATACAAAGAAAAAATGCAGGTGAATACTTAACTGGTTGGGAAATTGGCATGTAAGTGGAATGTACAATAAACAAACAGATGTAGTTTCAGAGTTACATGTCACAACTAGGACTCGGGTAAAAACACCTTTATTGGCATTCACACTTCCAGTTGATCGATCCAGTACTTCTATAAATTGCAGATGTTAGTGAGTGTATGAGGAGTATGGATTAGATGGGCGGAGTAGGTAATGTGGCTGTCCAGGAAACACAATGCTGGCATTCTAACAGCCCCCCTTTCCAGATGAATGTGTGTTTTGTTGCTTGCCCTGCTCTTTGATCCCAAGCCCAAGTGAAGGATATTAGAGATCTTACATGCAAACGTGACAGATCTATTGGGAGACTATTTTCTGTCCAGCTAACCAGCACCCCTGATTTTTCCAGGCCGAACCACCATCTCCCAGCCGCCCATGGAACGGCGAGTTATCAAGGGGACGACAGCCACTCTTGATTGCAGTGCGACCCATGACCCCAGAGTGACAGTAAGGTGGGTTATCCCAGTGTTTGCGTCACTTGGGTCTGTTTGCCTCACAGTGTTGCTGGGGAAGGGTCACCGGGTGGTTTGACTGTTCGCCGTGCACTTACTAGCTGATTGTTTCGGTTTGGGTTTCAGGAAGGGTCACTGTTATACCCTTTTTCGAGATAATTAACCTGATCTGCTACATTGAGACTCCCAGATATTGTATAAAGCTTTAGTCCACTGGCTCACTCTACAGAAGTCAGATACCTTGGGGGGGGGGCATCTCGTGCCTTTGCAGGTATGTGTGGCTGAAAGATGAAGGCGAGGTCATCCACCCCCGTGGACGCATCAGCCTGGTCGATGGCTCTCTTCACATCAGCCAGACCTGGTCCGGGGACATTGGGGACTACACCTGCACTGTCCTGTCCCAGGCCGGCAACGACTCCCAGTCTGCACGGCTCGAAGTCATGTGAGTGCACTTGATGTCTCCTCATTTCCTCATTTTATTCAGAGTCATTCAGTTCTCAGGGGCCTTTTTCCGTATATCTGACCCAAAAGTGCTTTTATATCCGGTTCAGTTGATCTTCTCTCATCATGGAGTCGCCCATCCAGCAGTGTGGTATCTCAGGGGGCCTGCAGCTGTCCCGGGCAGCTGTGTTTGGCGAGTCCTCTCCTAGAATGCTTTAGTTCCATTGACGTAACTCTGATTGAGTGCTGAGGGGCTGTTGGTTGCTCTTGTTCAACATCTTCTGCATTGCTCTTTCTTTTTGGGAGGAATCACATCCCCCCATAATTAGGACACTGGTCTCCTCCTCCACTCCTGGTTACCCCCAGTGGTATTTGTCTGCTGTGTCATCTATATTTGTTGCTCTAACGTTGCACAAACTCTCTCACTGAAAGATGCAGCTGTGCAGTTTCTGCACTTTTTAAATACAGTGGTACCTCAGAACTCGAACTTAATCCTAGTTAACCTCGTGTAGAATCCCCGTGTGATCAGCTGTTTCTGGTTGTTGTAATTAGTCCTCTGCATTTATTCCGCGTTTCAGTTTGTTTCCCCAGTCTGGTCATTGTAACGTCATTGTGTTGTTCTGCATCTTCTCAATTAAACCCCGTGTTTCCCGATTGCTTGAGTCCTGTCCCTGATCGTGACAACCCCAAGCCATGCCCCAACACTGCACCAACACTAGACTATGCCATGCGGTCCATTGTTTATTTTTATTATTACTCTGTATTCGTTAATTTGTTTGTAAATCACAGACTTTTAGGTTGTAACATTTGTACAACTATAGCGTAACTTTTTGGTAAGCAATGGCTACCAAAATGATATAAAGTACAGTACCTGATACAGTATTTTCAATAAAAGAAGCACTATCACCAACAAACAATGCTATCACAGCTAACGTGAGGCTGATACTGAAGCGTTACCCTTTGTTTCCGCTGAGAGACGTGCCGTGTGACTCATTTTCCCGCGCGTACAAGTTATCTTAGGTCGGCCTTCACAGTTCAACTTCTGAGATTCAGATCGAGTTCTAGGTCTTTTTTTTTTTTTCGAACTGGTTGGTTTGACTTTTAAGAAATTCAGGTTCTAATGAGTTCGAGAACTGAGGTATTTTCTTTTTGTCTGTGGCTTTGTTGTAAAGATCCACGTTTGTCAGCTAGCAAAGGAGTCTTGGTTAACCTCCCTCACCCCCCCCCCCCAACTTCCAATCACGACAGTCCTCAGAGAAAGAAATAATTAGAGTTAACCTTTTGAAAATTCATCCTTCTGTTCATTAACTTACTGATCAATCTAGAGGTCCTCTGTACCTGTGATGAAATATATCCTTACAATGAAATATACCATGGCTGACCACACCAGTGCATTGTAATAGAAAACAAGTAATGAAAAAAGCAGGTCTTCTTTCCTATATACTTAGGTTGCTTTTCCACCATACCAGCTACTGTAATTTTGATTTTTTTCCTTTTCTATTTACTTCCAGTCAAATACCAGTAAAAATGCATAATAGATATGACTATAATGTGTTATGCCTTTTTAGTTATAGCCATGTTTATAATACTTTATTAATGCATTTAATGCATTATGAAGGTATCTATAATGCATTTAATACATCAGTTAGTTCCAACCAAGCAATCTGATTGGACAGGAGACATTCTGTGAGTGTGGTTATCAGAGTATAACCATACTTGGGCATTTAACATCAGGTGTATCACTCTGCTTTAGAAGTATATCTATAAACTGATACTTGTGCTTCATTTCCACCAGCATAGAGCTGGTGTTGGGCTGATTCTCACTTGGCACCTTTTGGGAACCTGCCTCTGTTTCACTTATCTCAAAAATGAACGTATATGGAAGTGAGAGTAAAGGTTCATATGTATTCCATTATGTCGGATTTATTTTGATCTGTTTCAGATTTTAAGTTTATATAAGCTACTGAACCGAAAAAAATGTTTTCAAAGTATGTCTCAATTGCTCGTATCCACTTTTGTCTTTGTAAAGGCACCCGGTCTATGTGTAAGTGAGTTTACTCTCGCTCGCTATTTTACACCTGTCCTTTTAAGGATCACACAATAAAAAAGTCTGATAAAAATTGAACATGATCTCTTAGTCACTGGAGCACTAGAATATTTTATTTATCAGACCAGCGGTAAAGTTTTAATCTGCAATGGAAAGCTATTTCCGCTAATTAGCTGGCTTGCTGTTTCACCGCAGCCACTGATGATTTTAGACAAAACTATATCAGTTACTGATTGAATTTTCCAGGAATCTGGAAGGTTTGGCTGTCATTTTCACTGACATTACGGGAATTATTTTTATTTATTTATTTATTTTTTGAGGCCTGTAATAAACAAATAAATAAACAAAATATGCTGTATCTTATTACTGTTTGCTTATAAATGTTTCTTGATTAACTGTTGTATGAAGCAGTAACATTATTGCTTAAATGATGACTGCTTTAAGTAAAGTGTTACCAAAAAAGTAATAATAAGGAAGAAAAGATACAACAAGATCATAATGGCATGGCAAGAAATAAAAAAATATATTGTGTAATATACTAAGGCTGCAGGATTTTGGAAAAATTTTGAATATTGCATTACCTGGAGGAAACCCCATGGTGACACAGGAAGAACATAGAAACTCCACACACTGTGAGAGCAGAGACGATCCCAGGTGCTGTGCAGGCTCTAACCATAAGCATTAAGCATGAGTGGATTTTGGATGGCTCAGTACATTTCAGTGAGAGGCTGGGGGTATGAGTGATGCGTACAGTCATTCGACTTCACTGCTTGTGGTGATACTCTGCTCAGTCTTAGCCAAATGAAATGCTCCTTTATTACGTATTATTACTCTTCTCTCCACTGTCTCTGAGATCCATGTCATACCCACATCCTCACAAATTATTGCTAATTATAGTTCTATTGCTTATTCCCTTATTTATAATTACCACAGGAGAGATTTTAATTAAATTATAATACTGAGCTCTTACCAGGTAGAAGCCATATTGCTATTATTTATTAAATTTATACAGCAAATTAGGACGTGTTATCATTAAAACAGTAATGAAATATAAAAAATCTATGTCGCAATTAGAAATTGGAACTTTCCCTGTTTTTGTAGCAGCCTATGTGTGCTCAGGATTTGGATTCTTAAGAATGTAATTGATTTCCTCCATAAAAGTACAGCTTGCATTGCTGATCAAGTTCAGTGTTTCTCCCAGAAGTTGTCCACCCCCCACCCAACCCATAAGAAGGCCTCAGAGTGGCCCATCTTAATGAGATGGCCTCATAAAATGTCACTGCACGTCTGATTGGAGAAAACCAGGTGTATGTGTGTGGGGGGGAGTAGAGCTCCCTGAAACGTTTTTAGTTTGAGATGAGAAATAATTTATTGCTTTAAGAAGTAAGCAATAAATGCTTTATGAAATAAGGCAATGTTTGGGATGTTAATCTTTCCAGAGATGGCTAGTAAACCAATCAGAAACATAAAGATGAACACCTGTCAGTGTTTGCTCCAAGTAGGCCATGACAGTGAGGCTGCATGTGCAGGTAGGATTCCCCCAGGAACATGTGGTCCTTGATGGGGGAAACGCCATGGAGGGGGGTTGCCTGTTCAGAGAGCCTAGCTACTCTACCCCAGGTATCAGACGAACATCAGATGGATTTGACAACCCCACCCTGCCAACATTTTCCTCTTGCTCTTCTATCCCCCAGAGAGCTACCCCACGCACCAAGGAATCTCCAGGCCAGGCTGAATGCCTCAGACAGCCGGGCCGTGGACCTGAGCTGGGTCCGCCCATTCGACGGGAACAGCCCACTACTGCATTATGAGGTTGAGCTCTCCGAAAACAGTAAGTGTCTCCCCCCGCCACTTAGCCTTTAGCTCTTTCATATCCTGCTTTCCACAGCGAGATGAATATGACATGATGGATATTCTGTATTTCTTTGATAAACATAGAACTACAAATCAAGAACAGTGGGTCAGGCACTATTAGTTCACACACTATTAATCTCTCACTTTAACTTTGGTATTGCATGGCAGTTGATTCGTGTTGCATAAAGTGAAAGTTACTTCGTTTTGGAAATTGAGCAAAAATAAAGACGTCACAGAGGATGACAAGCCTGAAGACCTGGCCGTTAAGGATATTGGACATTAATTTTAGTTTTAAACTCCAAAAACTCTAAGTTTTAAGAAAAACTGTTGCTTTCATGATGCATGTTCAAACAATTACACATCCAATAAGAAGTGTACATGCCTCTGCAAGAGTTTATAATATTGATGAACTACTGCAGGCTGGTGCGATGTATATCCGTATATTTCTGCTTTGACTTTGGGTTTCCCTCAAGCCTGAATCTCACTTTATCTGGTCGTATTAAAACACTTTGAAAGAGGCAGAAATAATGTTTAAAGCCTTTAAAGTATATTTTGAAAAGTGTTGATTTTGAATCTCGGTTTTTCCCCATCTCCTGCCTCTGCATACCTGAACTTGAAAGCGTCTGGGGAATAAGACTCTTGAAGGGGCATGTTTTGAGAAACCCGCCCTTACAATCTTCTCGACTGGTGATTGAAATGTTGAGTGAATGTATTCCTGATTTGGCTGGGCATTAGTCTGATTAGTCTTTGACAGCATCTTGTGAATTAAATCTTTATTGCAATAACCTCTGAACGCACTTCTCTCAGTATTTTTACTGATAAGAGTACATTAGCTATCAATGTCTCTGCCTTCCACGTAGAAGCTGGGTGAGAGATGACGCATGGTGGTGTGTATTGCGATCGCCTGCAATGCCTGTAGTCCTGCCCACAATTAATCATTACTGCTCTGTTCTAGATGAACATTAAATAGCCATCACACGAGCTCCCTTATTCTAAACATTGAGATCATTGAGAAATCTCTTGCTGTCATTGGATCGCTAATTGTACTTCCCGGACTTCGGGGAATACATATGGTTTCTAGCCCTGGTCTGCCTCAGACACTCTGGTATGAAAACCGTTTGACGGATCTTTTTCAAACTTTGCAGAGGCATTTTATGGGTGAGGAACTAAACCATTTTGAGACATATCACCCCAAAACTGAAGCGCTACTGCCTAATGGCATCAAAGCGAAGGGTGAAAGCAAAGAACATTTGACCTTGTGAATGTGATGTCAAAAGTCTGGTGGACCTTATTACTGCTTCAGAAGAACATTATATGGATCAATATCTACAGATAATTTTATTTTCAGACAGATTGCACCAAAAATTAAACAGTGGTGATTTGTGGAAAAAATAATTATAATAATAAATACTTTACTGATTCCATGGGGAAATTCTCTTTACACCTCCCCCAACTTGCTCTTTGTAGAGTAAGCTGTCTGTGAAGGGCAGCCACCTATTGGGGCACCCAGGGAGCTGGGGGTTAAGGGCCTTGCTCAAGGACCCACAGATATGCTGAGGTGGGGCTTGAATTTGTGACCTTCTGATTATAGACACACAGGCTTAGCCAGCTGAGCCACATGCTCCCACCAAATATGGGTTTTGTGTGTCATCCTCGTGTAGGGGCCATGCTAATCTGTATCTTTGTATCTTCTCTGTAAAGGAAGGAAATGCAGCTGTGAAGGTCTTGTGAACACATTAACTCTAGAATTGTACGCATATTTTTCTAACATTGCACGCACATTGTAAGGGTGACAAAATGGAAGTAATCAACTTTTGAGACAGATCGCATAAAAATTGAAGCAGTGTTACATAGTCATACCAAAGAAAGGGTAGTTTCCAACATTTGAGCCCATTAGTATGATAACTGAAAAAGCATCTTTTCAACCTTTGCAGACATGTTGTGAAGTTGAAGATGTGGATCTATTAAAATTTTGAGACACCCAGAACTGAAGCAGTGCCGTATAGTGATAGCAAAGAGAAGGGCAGCTCAGATACATGAACTTCTCAGCATGAGAACTCAAAAGTCATTTGCCCGATCAATTCCAAACGTTGCAGACACATTGTATATGTGAAGATCTGGACCTGTTCAATAACAGAGAAATCACACTAAAACTGAAGCAATTGCACTTAGTGACATCAAAGGGAAGGATGAGATGATTAGAGGCTTATCCTTGTGAAAAGGATCAGTCTGTTTGTTATTATTTACTCTATTTGGTCTTTGATGATGATCTTATTACCACTTCACAAAAACATTATATGGATTAATATCAACCTGAAATATGAAAATGTACTCTTTATCGGATTCAAAATCACCTCAAAGTTGTAACTGTATTGACAAAGGGAACATCCCAGGAACATTGTACAGGTCAGTAATTCTAAAACTGTTAGGTGTGAGATGATTTTTTTCCATAATAAAATTTATATCGATTTTTGGCTGCTGGCCTCCCCATTTGACATATTTTATCTGTAGCAGTCTGGTAGCCAGTTGACAAAATGTATTGTGGGGATCTGAGCAGAATTTATGGTGGGATAATTTCTTTGTGTCACATTTTTTTTAAAGAGGTGGGGAGAGTGTGTAAGGTATGTAATATTTTTTTCCTTGGACTATGGTATTTTCATTTGACAAAATGAATCACATGAAGTGCTCCAGGGTCTGCTTTATCATGCATTTGGACCTGTGAAGCCTTTGGCGCAGTATTCAGCGCTCAGGGACATACGCTGATCTGTGCACCACTGCTCTGAGTCAGACACTTATGAACTGGCTAACAATTAACAATGCCTCCCGTTGTCATGCATTTGGGGGAATGGATTTGCAGTGAGATGCAGACTGATTAAATGGTCAAGATGGCAAATGGATTACCACTTCGGATTAACACTGTTTTAAATTTTAAGCCGATTGCAGTGAAATACACTTATTCTTCAGAGAAGTGTATATATTTATTCAATTATAGGCAAATTATTGTGGCTGTCTTTTAAGAGGCAAATATGCATAATAATATATAATTGCAGAATTAGCAATAAAATGTGTGACATAGGAACCACAGAGATTTAAACATCTTAAAATAGTAACATACCAAAATGTATAACCTTCTGTGTGGGTGGTGTGTGGCTTTGTCCTCATAATCAGAACTTCCCTGGCTCAAATCCCATGGTCCCTTGAGCAAAGCCATGAACCCCAGTTGCTCCAGGGAGTGGATGACCTGTCCTTTTGTATTGTACATCACTTTTGATGAAAGTGCCTGCTAAATAAATTAATGTATATAATATTTTCTCGTTATAGTAACTGATTTAGCTACTGATTACCTGTGCCTTTTACCTAAACATTAGACTCTCCATGGAAGATTAACCTCCCCGAAGTGGACCCTGCCCTGACAGAAGTGCTGGTAACAGGATTGACTCCGGCACGGACTTACCAGTTCAGGGTGTGTGCTGTCAACCAAGTGGGGAGGGGCCAGTACAGCAGCGAAACAAACAGGTACGCTGTCGTGCCAAAGTTGACCTGGTTGATTCGTAAGACCCATGACATTTTACTCTTCTATTTCCCAAAAGGAGAGCGGCTCCAGAGTTATACTGCCTGGTGCGCATGAGCCCTCATTTACCTCCAGATGTTGGCACAGATTCACGGCCATCCTGCACCCTGTTTTCATGAACTTCCGCATGAGCTAGGTACAGGTCTAGGTGTCTGATGCTGCAGTTACATCAGAGATGTCCTTTAAAACACAACGCGATGGGCTGTCACCTCCTTCCAAGGAAATATGATCCTGTCTGTCACTGAATTCCCCAAATATAATATAGAAAAACATCTACACCTGATTTCATTTAAAGACCAATTTCCCCAAAATTGAAGCAACATAGCTATGTGACAGCAAATCAAGGACAGGGCAGGTGCATAAAACACTTGATCTTGTGAACAAAGTAACTTTAAAAATATCTGATGGATTTTTTAAAAAATGCAGACACATTGTATGGGTGATGATCTGAAAGTGGTCAAAGTTTGATACAAATTGCACCAAAATTCAATCAGCACATTATAGTGATAGCAAAGAGAAAAGCTGTCCCAGACAGCTTCTTAGCACTTCAGAAAAACATTATATGGATGAAGAGCTATATCTGATTCTGTTTAGAGACAAATTGTACCAAAATGAAGAGGCAGTTCTAGGTGGCAGCAAAGGAACAAAAGGACATCTTCAGAAGACACGTGAACTTTTGAACATGGTAACTCTAAAAGTATTTGATACATCTCTTTGAAACTTCCCAGGAGCATCATGTAAGATGATCTGGGACCTATTTCATTTTGAGGCAAATCGCACCAAAACTGAAGCAGTATCACCTAATGGTGGCACATGAAAGAACAGCCACAGATGCAGACCTGGTGAACTTGATTACATCAAGTCACTCAGAGTTGTGCTTTTAAAAAAGATCATTCTGGAGAGGCGGGGAGAGAGTGTAGGGGTGTTAGAGATAATAGACGTTGGGGGTGTGGGGTGAGAATGGATTAGACGGGCTGGAGGGGGTGATGGGGCTGCCTGGGAAATACATTATTGTTATTCTGACAGTACCTACCTCACTTTGGGTCATATTCTTCCACGCGTGTAAGTCAAAAAAGCATGTAACATGTACCTTTTTCCACAAATTACTGTTCTACCATTGACTTAAGTTTACGGTTTACACCCTCTTAGGCCAGATACGTACTTCAGCTGGGGAAACACCAATTTTTGGGTGAGCTGCATGTTAATGAGCCTTGTGCTCTTTCTGCCATTGATTTAAGCACTTATAATTGCTTTTCCAACTACATACTCTGGAGAACTGCATTAAGCCAAGTGCCTCTACATGGCCAAATGCAAAATTGCATTTTCAGAAAGCCTAACAAAAAAAATTTTTTGCATTTATTATACATCTAGAAATAAACTATATGATCCAAGACGCATGTTAATTATTTTATATAATACAAGAGTATATCAAATATTCCCTCCATCCATCTTCCATACCCACTTGTCCTGTTCAGGGTCATAGGGGTCCTGAGCAAATCCCAGAAGCTACGGACTCATGGCAAAAAATAAGATGGGATGGGGCCCTAACCCATCACAGGGCACTTGCACCATTTATGCAAACATTTTATGCCAAATCCAAGACAAAGAGGGTTATCCTTCAGAGGAACTGGGAGCTTCCCAGTCAGATTCAGAGTAACTGGTGAACTGAATCACCAGATTGCATGCAGAAAGAGTTGTGTGCCCTGTGCAGGAATAATAAACCCCCCCCCCGGGTGCAGTAAATGCACAGTAATGGCAGTGATGTATAAGGCTTCCCAAACCTATGGAAAAATCCAGCACCCCCTGCCCCACCCATGCTGGCCAATCAGAGTGCAGCCTTGTCTTGGCTGGGATACGTCATGACAATATTACAAACTTTAACTAAGGGAGAAAGGTCAGGGGTGCCAATTTAGAAAAGAAAAACTTTAGAGACTGTCATAAGAGGCCATATTTTGACAATTTATATATTCAATATATTCTCATAACCCCATTTAATCTATAATATCGAATATTGATGAACTTATTAAAATTTGAACCCCATACTGATTAACTCTTGCATGCCCCTAATTAATTCTTAACTTTTTTCATGCATATGTATAAAACATTTAGAACCTTAATTTGTATAAATTAGTTTCCCCAAGCAATTCCCACCCCGACAACCATCACCCTTCTTGCTCTCGTCACTTGGGTCATATATATAACTGTTTCTACTGGGTTATCTCCCCCGCTCTATTAAAACATAATCAAAACTCTCTCATTGGATATTTGTTAGTGGCCAAACCCCTCCAGGTGTGAAGTAAGGCTGAATGTTTTTCAGATAATCTTAGCATCTGAATGAGGACCATTGGGATCTTGAAAAATACTGGGATGCCCCATGTTACTGAGATAATTCCCTGCTTCCCCTCACACATCCAACCATTAAGCAATGTCTTGTGGTCCTGTCATCGCCACAGGAGGCTTCTTGCCAGCCTTGCTCTTTGCCCGATTCCGCAGAGAGGGGCCTCAGCTGCCGTGGGGAACCAAGCTTCCCGTCCGTCACATGGGTTCCCCTCTGCATATCCGATTCTCAGCTACAAATGGCCCCTGAGTGCTCCAAAAACAGGATGGAAACTACTTGCCTCACTCAAGGCCATGGGTCACCAGTGAGACCTGAGGGAGAGCCTCCGGCCTGTGAAAGTATGTGGGTTGCGGGATCCCATTGTTTTATGATAGAAGCACAAAGGCTTACACTGGGTCAGCTGATACTGGTGCCTTAGTTCAAGGAGGAAGATCCACCACAAGGTCTTCCTGTCTATGAAATAACCCTCTGAGGTCCCCAATCTAAAGAGTTCTCTCTGCTATGTGATTAAAGCTGTTCCCTTATTTTCAGGCTGATGCTGCGGGAGGAAGCTCCAAGTGCACCCCCGAAGAACATTGTGGCCAGTGGCCGGACAAACCAGTCCATCATGGTGCAGTGGCAGCCCCCTCCAGAGGCCCAGCTTAACGGTGTGCTCAGGGGTTACGTCCTCAGGTAGGCTTCAATAGTTTTATTGGTAGAAGTCCATATGAGGAGGGGATGCCTTCAGGAATGACTCAGGCCAAAATAACTACTCAATTGTATACAATGCGATATTAGATTTATCTACAGCAGGCACTGTGCGGCGTTGCAGGTAAGAATGCTGTACACAAGATCAGAAGGATACCAGTTCAAATCTTGTGCTTCGCAAAGCGATTTAACCATTGGGCCCTTGGGCAAAGCCCTAAATGCCAATTGCTCCAGGGACTGGTTGACCCTGTTTTCTCACCAGTACCTCTGTTTAGATAAACGTATCTGCTAAATAAATGTGAAATAAATGTAATTTATAGGTAGACTGACATTTACATTTACAGCATTTAGCAGACGCCCTTAGCCGGACCGACTTACGTAAGTGCTTTCTCATCAGTGAATACATTCAAAAATGTTCAATAGAACCTGGCTGAGAATACTTTCACTCTAAAAAACTCTGTTGGCAAGTAATACATTTTTTAATATATTTAATAATGAGTATAATCCTGGAAGTGCCAATGCACTTCTGAAAAAGGTAGGTTTTTAGTCTTAATTTGAAGGCATCCAATAACTCAGCTGTTCGGACATCTAGTGGAAGTTCATTCCACCACATAGGTACCAAAACAGAGAAGAGTCTTGATGCATGTCTTCCTTGCACCTTGAGAGATGAGGGGACCAGTCGAGCAGTGCTGGAGGATCAGAGAGAACGTGGTGCAGTACGTGGGTGAGATAAGTTCTTTTAGGTAGGAGGTTGCTGGTACATAGGCAAGCATCAGTGTTTTGAACCTGATGCAGGCAGCAACAAGAAGCCAGTGCGGGGAGTGTAACAATGGTGTGCTGTGGGAGAACTTGGGAAGGTTGAACAAGTACCTGAGTGGCCTGTGTGGAAAGAAATAGACGAACCCTTCTGATGCTGAAGAGGAGAAATTGACAGGAATTGGAAAGATTAGCAATGTGAGAGGAAAAGGACAGGTGATTATGGTTACCTCAAGGTTACAGGCGGTGACTGAAGGACAAATCGTAGATGTGGATCTCTTCCATGTCACTTGATATGACTGGCCTTCTAGGTAGGAAACAAACCATTGCCATGCTGAGCCATGAATTCCAAGACTTATAAAAATGGAAAAGAGAGTCTTATGGTTGACCGTGTCGAATGCTACTGAAATGGCAAGGAGGATAAGGACAGATGACAGTTTGGCTGCTCTGGCAGCTGACATGGCTTCATGCCAAATCCATCTTTTCCTTGTGAGGGTTTGCCTTCATTGATATTATTGATCACAAATCACCCCACCCCACTCCATTCCAGTCTGTGTTAAAATCCTCTTGTAAAACTCCATTGATGTTGAAATCACATGGTACAAGAAGAAAATTGTTTAATTGGTGAGGAGTCTCCTGCCCATGGTTGATTACAGTCGAACTTCTAACACCAAATAACTCCTGACAGGTCTGGCTTAATCAATCATTTTCCACCCATGGGGTTCTTGTAAATCAAGGTATCGGCTGGCAGGCCTCCCTGGGGAGTACCAGCAGAAGAACATCACCAGCCCTGAGATCAACTACTGCCTGATCAATGAGCTCATCATCTGGACGCAGTACGAGATCGAGGTAGCGGCCTACACTGGAGCAGGCCTTGGCATGTTCAGCCGGCCTGTGATGGAGTACACGCTACAGGGAGGTCAGTGTGTGCCTGTCACAAATGAATTAATTCTGACTTGACAGTATTTTAAATTAGGTATTTGTTTTTAGAGCACATACATAGGAGTCACCAATACATTTATTATTTTCAATTTAACTGTTTATTCTAAACTTTGATGGCACACTTTGAGGGGGGCACATGCAGGGGTTGGAAAATGAAACTGAAACACCTAGTTTTAGACCACAATAATTTATTAGAATGGTGTTGGGCCTCATTTTGCGGCCAATACAACATAAATTTGTCTTGGGAATGACAGATACAAGTCCTGCACAGTGGCCAGAGGGATTTTGAGCCATTCCTCTTGCAGAATAGGGGCCAGGTTACTATGTGATGCTGGTGGAGGAAAATGATTTCGAACTCACCTCTCAAAAGCACCCCAAAATGGCTCAATAAAATTCACATCTGGTGACTGTGCAGGCCAAAGTAGATGTTCCTCTTCACTTTCATGTTAATGAAATCACTCAGTCTTCCTATGTGTATCGGTGCATTATAATTCAGGTATGCAGGACCACCTTCAAGGTACAGTGTGTGAACCATTGGGTGAAAATAATCCTCCAGAATAGTTTAGTAGTCCTTGTCAGTGACATGTCCCTCTCTAGAACAAGTAGTGGGCATAGGGAATGCCATGATATTGCAGCCCAAACCATCACTGCTCCAGCCCCATGCTGCACTAAAGGTACACAACAGTCCGAGTAGTAAGCCTCTTTGGGGCTTCTCCACACTGTAACTCTTCTATAACTCTCCCAGATGTAGGAGAGACAGTAAAGGTGGATTCGTCAGAGAACAATACGTGTTTCACATTGTTCATAGCCCAAGATTTGTGCTGCTGGCACGACTGAAACCGACATTAGACATTGGCCATAAGATTTAGCTATATCTGCCCGATCATGGATATTAACCCTGGTGAGCTCCCAACAACCAGTTTTGGTGGAAGCAGGAGAGTGAAGTTGCACATTTAATTATGCAGTGAGCTCGGCAGGTGGGTTTTTTTGGATGCAATTTGGGTTAGTACTCAGACATCCCTTTCAGAAAGCTTTCTCTTGCATCTGCTGTTACTCCCATTGGAGGTGGTCTGTCCTTCATGGTGGTATGCCAACATTACCCTGGATAGTGTGGCTCTCAATACACCACAAAGACTTGCTGTCTTGTTCACAGATGCACCAGTGAGATGCATGCCAGCAAATTATCCTCTTTTGAACTCTGTCTCCCATTATGTTGTGTGGATTGCAATATTTTATGTACAGCTGTGCTATTGCTCTCCTGATTCAGTTTTGACACTCTGCTCTTATTGATGGAATGTGCAGTCAGTGAAGAATTGAATCCACACAAGTCTAAAACTAGCAAGCATTATCTGACAAGTTACCAAACTAGCATTCGGAGCTGTGCTGCTAACAAACACTGCATAACATTCAGCAATAAAAAGATCACCTATAAATTCTCCAGAACCTCCAAAGTAGGAGTTGTAACAAAGTGATCTGTGTCAAAATCCATTGAATACTGACTGACTGTATCTCTCTGATGACTAAGGTCTGTAATGTGAAAAAGAGAATTTCCGACGCAGTGTAATAAATAGACTTTTTATGCTATCAATCAGGCCGGCAGACTGTTATGGGTTGAGGTTGGTGGTGCCTAAGTGATATTTCTGAATTTTCACACTCAAGGGAATCTTCTGCCCCTAACCCTCACAAATGTGAATGGGTGACACTGTACTGAAGTTTTCTTTAAGTTTGGAGTGTGGTGCTCCACTGTCTTTAGATTCTCTATTTGGACATTCTTGACTTTTCTCTCATCTTTTCTTCTTGATTCATGTGTTTGCACATGACCAGGAGCACACAAACAATATTTTTGGTATGGAGTGCTGAATTTCTGTGACTGCATCTTATATATTACTGCTGTTTTCCTTTATTAAAACTCTGAAGTACAGTTCCCTTCAACATCCCCATAGTACATATAGCCATCTAAAAAGAAATATCTAATTTAGTAGGGCTTGTAAATTAAATAGCAAGATCCACACTGTGCCCTTGCACACGGCCCTGCAGTCTCATGCCCTTTTTTGGGGATTGGTGGGGCGTTTACCTGTGCTAATTAGGAACAACACATGATTTTAATTTACGAGGACAATGGGATTCACAATTATAAGAAAACATTTGCAAAAAATTTTGCCATTTAAGAACACATTACAAATCTGACATAGACTTTTCTTAGGATCTTCCTACAATTTTTCTCAAGAACATATTTAAGAAAAAAATTGATAATGGTAAGTGAGGCCCAGTGTTCTTTGTACACCAAGGTGGGTGGTAACATTTCAACAAGGCAATATTTAGCTTTGAATACCTTTATAACAACAGAACACACTTAAGACCATGGTACCAGTCATATTGAGAACTTTCAATTGCGACAAAAATGTATAGACCCCTTGGAGTCACCTAGAGCAACGTTTCTGAGGATTTCATGTGTGCTGGTCCTTGGAGAAAGAGAGCGAGAGAGAGAGAGAGAGAGGATAGCATGGGATCTATGATTAGAGACCGTGTGAGCCATTTCTCACTCAGTGGGAGTCATGTTGTGTCTCCTAGATATACCCAGGTGAATTTGTGAGTCTAGTCTCCACTGAGCCAGCCTGACAGTTCTCCTTGAGGTGAGACGATACAGACCTGAAGAAGTGCAGGGTCACCAATTCCCCTCAGAATTGGCAGCCTTATGATTACTTGGAGAAATATAAATATCTATAGAAATCTTAAATAATAAATAGCCTCTACATACAAACACACCTTGACTCCTGAGGGATTATTGCTGTCCTTTGATTGTCAGTAGTCCTGGCAGAATAGAAACATCTGTGTGAACCTTCATACAAGAGGTTGATGAAGCTTCGGTGCAGTTCGTGACGGTGGAAGGGTGAGATCCTGAGCTGGATATTCTCAGTGATAATGATTTCTTAACCCCTCAGGTTCTACCCCAGTGTAAAGGACCCCAAAAACAGCCCCATTAAGTAGTGATTTCAGGCATCCGACTGCTGGCTTTATGAGACAGAAAAGGAATGCCGTGCTGCAAGCGTCCATTGGAAAATCCACTGGGGTGCCATTATCAACTGTGCGATTACTCCTTAAGAGAACACACCCCTGTGGTTATGCCTCCCTCTAACATACCAGTTCAGAAGCACACCAGGACCATCACTGTCTCTCTTTGAGGTTTCATAACCTGGGAGACTTCTTCATTAAAAAGGCCAACAGCGGTCTACCTTCAGTTCCTGCTTTAGTCGGCTAGAAGTTGTCTAGAAGTGACTGAAAAAATTTAAACTTCCAAAAACATTAAGAATGTGAATTACATGTCTGTGTATCCATTCTCAGAAACTAATCACAGTGTCTTCTGAGGGGAATATTAAATGATATCTCAACATAGATTTTATTTGTTGACTCATTTCAAGGTTTGGATTGCTCTGATGTTGGAGGTTATAATGAAAAGCATTTTCCTTTGTGCAATTTTTACTGTAATGCAGTTCTAGACCATTTTTTACACAAAACTCTTGTACAGCTGTCAATATTAGCTGACACATAAATAATACCAAAGTAATAGCTGGAACCCCACTATTTTTTACTCCTCTTGTCCAGTAATCTCTTATTTTCTCTTTCTAGCGCAATAACACACACATGCCTGCATGCCTGTCTTTGTAAGGACTTCCTGTTGACTCTTTTTAACATAATGATCACTAGCACCATTCTAACCATAGCTAAATAATTTCCCCACGAATATGTCAAATTATGAGAATGCAAGAATGTAAAACAGTGGGCGGACCTTGAGGAGTGGGGGGAGTTCCAGGAGATCCTGGAGTCTGCAGAGACAGCTGAAACAAGAACTTGTTCAGTCTGTTCCACAAGGACCCTGCACTCTTACCATGAACCATGATCTTCTGTTCTGCCAGTAGCTACCTATTTATTGCCTGTTCAAAATTCATTTTCACTTATACCAGGCCTGTAAATCATAGGGGCATGTGAATATTTTAGAGGAGGGATGAGATCAGGGGTGAGCCCCTCTGTACAGTACATGTGCATCTGATTGTATTATTCCAGTATTTAGTTCAGTACAACATTCTGTTTTCAGGATATTCTATTTGTGTACAGTGTACAGTGGTACCTTGGTTTGCGAGCATAATTCGTTCCGGAAACGTGCTCGTAATCCAAAGTGTTAAAAACTCAGATGATTCGTTCCACAACCCAAAAATATTCATATGAAGATGATTAATACAAAATATAAAGTAAAAATACATGAAACAAATTAACCTGCACTTTACCTTTGTGGATGGTGTGAGGGAGACGACAGAGAGGAGAAGAGGAGGGTTATTTTGTAGGACGACTTTCACTATAACTAACAAAATCACTGCTATCTGTTGGCTCGCTGGAATCTTTTTCTTTTTGTGCAACTTTAACAAGGAACCTACCCAATGACAGCTGCTTTTGCCTCCTTTCCGATTTTGCGGAAATGTGGACATTGCATTGTCGTTAAACAGATTCATCGCTCGCACTGCTATGGCCTTATTCGGGTGGTGCTTTTCTACTAAATTTTGACTATACGAGTGAGGGACACTGACTGAGACCGAGCATGGGAGATGATTACCCACAATCCCACAGCGAGAGAGAGAGAGAGAGGAACCATCAGCTCAGTTGTGATAACGTTACGCTAGGCAGACAAAACGTATACGTAATACTCGTATTGCAAGACCTTGCTTGTTTATCAAGTTAAAATTTATTTTAAAAATTTTGCTCATCTCTCAAAACACTCGCAGACAAAGTTATTTATATATATATTATTATATATCCAAGGTTTTACTGTACTTTTAAAATTTGTTTGCACCATATTTACTTGCACCTTTGTTTGCACCATATTTTCACTATGTGTACTGTATTTGCCCTTTCTATGTTTTTTGCTCTTTGTACAAAAAATAAAAAATAAAATGCCCAACCCAAAATTATAAAACATTAAGCTTTAAATGGTCTCAACAGCAAATAGCCAGAAGATGTTTTAGTAAGTGAATTTCCCTGTTTGCAGCTTTTTTGCCAAACAGTTCACTGCAATTAGTGATGAGGAAATGACGGCACCGGTCTCGGGAGCGCAGTTTTTTAAAAAATGACTTGTTAAGACCACTAAAAGATTACTTAGCAGTTGTGGGGTTGGCCCTTTTCTTTTTTGCTCAGGAGTATACATGTTCTTCTGGGCACTAGTGCACTACATTCTTGCTGCTGTATGCACCAGAATTTTCCCCATGGGCCAATAAAGATGGCGACCAGCAGCAATGCGTTGAGTTTTGGGGCTTCACACTTTGCTACGCCTGAATTTCTTACTGGCTGCACGTTTCATCCCTTGGATGCCGTTAAAATTGTCTTGTTCCTACCTCCAGCTCAAGTGTTTTGTCTGTCAGTTATCTGTCAGTAAGATTCAGATTTTTCCATAGTGTTTTATTTGAACGCATTGAGACGAATCGGGGATGTGGGTGTGGATCCGGGGAGCCCTGTGCTGTTACACCTCACCTTGCAGTTCTCAAGGTCCGCTGCAGTGGACCTCCTTGGCACTCAGAACCATTTGTGTTTCAGTGCCGAGTGATACCGCCTGCCCTCAGTTTAAGCATCACCCCCTGAAGAGAAAAAGAGAAATTTGTTCCCAGGGAGACCTAAAACATAAGGGGGATTGGTGACAGAGTGTGATTCTTAGTCTCTGAACAATGAGACTTTATGGGTGATCAACAGTGTGGGCACATCACCTTGGGGTTTGTGTGGCCCGGGGGTTGGGGGTGGATTTATAACTCGCAGTATACACCTTCCCAGTGCTCTGCAGGTGGGTGGCCCTTGAACCTCATTAACTTACTGCCCACCGAGGGATTGGTTATCAACTTGCTGAGTATTAATATCTAGTGTTCAGAGGTGGAGATTTCAGGTCCAGAGAGTACAAATCCAGACCAGGATTTTGTTTCAACTAACCAGTTGAGCATGTAGAGTCAATGTCACAGAGTGCTCAGCTGGTTGATTGAAACAAAATCCAGGTCTGGATCTGTACTCTCTGGACCTGAAATCTCCACCTCTGCTAGTGTTTAATCATGTTTATTATCATTATCAGACGTTCACTTCAAACCTTACGTTTTGCCTTGTTATGTTTCCCACAGATGCTTTTTAAATACCACGCTTGACTGTTATTGTTTATTTCACTTCCTCTCCTCTTCGTGATCCCCTCCTGCCCCCATTTCATCCTACTGCTTTCTAATAGAACAGGACAGAGCTGCCTTATCTCTTGTAGAATCAAATAGAGGTCCATGGAGAATGACACCCTATCTCGCGGGCTTATCAGCATCCCTTAATAAGGGTCTGCCTGCAGAATGCCTCGATGGGCTTATAAGCCTGAGAGACATTATTTACGTTCTCTGTGGAACAAAGCAACATGTGGTGAGATTGAGCCCTTTTAAAATCAAATATCTATTTTTTTTTCCTTGCCGTCCCCCCCAATCACAATAATCCATCACAGCCTGATCACAGCAATTGATCATCATCAAATGCACTTTTTCTTTTTTATCTAATGTTGAATTGGCCTTGCTGGGAGATTCTGTCCAAAGTAATATTGCTGCTCTTAGTAGGAAGATGCAGGATGTTATGTTCCAGTCACCCTACATTCTGGTTCCCCCTGAATGGCTATTCGGAATCACTGTGGCTCCAGAACGTCTGCTAATGTGCGAATCTGAGTGGCTTCCTAAGCAGAAGACGAGTCCCTTGTACGGACACAACTTCCCGTTTGTGTTCTTCTGTCCTCAGTGCCTACGGCCCCGCCTCAGAATGTGGAGGCCAAGGCTGTAAACTCCACCACGGTGAAGTTCACATGGAATCCGCCCCCTCAGCAATTCATTAATGGTATCAATCAGGGCTACAAGGTAAGCTAAAAAGCTGGCAAGTGGAAGATGAGATGGCCACTTTTATTTCCATATAAAACATGCCTATGACAGCATGGAATTGCTGTCTGAAACTTTGTTTTTCCTCAATTTAGAGGTGATGTTGTTTTTCAAACTATGACTCCATGTGCGTTCAAAGGGTCCATTATTATGACTTTCTATGTTCATTAGAAGTGCCTATAACAGACTCTGTAGGGATTGTAAAAGTAAGATTTACTCTTGGTTTAGAAAGGTAGTCCTGAGATAACACTAGGCTCCCTCTGTTTTTGCAAAATCACAGCTCTAAAAGCTCTTCCTGGAGTGGTACGTTGAGTCATGCTTGGCCTCCCTTTCCCCCAGATCTTGGCCTGGCCGGAGGAGTCGCCTGGGATGGTTACCGCGGTGACAGTTGCCCCTGACTTCCACGGCGTAAGGCACTTGGGTTACATCGGCAGTCTGCGGAAGTTCACGCGCTACCTGACTGCAGTGCTTTGCTATACCACGCCTGGGGACGGGCCCAGGAGCACGCCTCAGCTGGTGCAGACGCACGAGGACAGTAAGTGACTGGGAAGGGGGGGGGATTATATATGTACTCTACTGCATCAGTGCCTCATGAACTTGGTAGGTTATCAACAGCTACTCTAAATATTTGGACATAACCAGAGCTTTCTCTTACTATTTATCTTACTTATTCTAGTTATGCAGCTATATAGAATGCGAATAGCGATCTTCAGGTGAGGGCGGCACTACACGCCTTCTATGCAGGTAAAACAAAGTAAGGTGACATGGTTTACATTTTTGCCGATTTTACCTAATTTGAAAAACTTTAATACTTCCGACAATGGACGTTTTGAAAAGAAGACAGATTACTGATTTAGTCAGCGTTTTTTTTAATGTTTCTACAATAAGATTTCAGCGAGTTATGAACTGACATACACGAGAAAGATACGTGGCATTGCCAACGATGCCGTTGACCCCAGAGGGTTAAGGTGTTAAAAATTCTGGGTTCAAGTGACAGCTGTCAGTGAGGTGCATTGACGCTAGGGATTCACGATTAATCATTTTTGAATCGCAATTTCAATCCATACCAATGTGCAGTCTCATTCTAGGGCTTAATCACAATCTCCATTTCTTGATCCCTGTGTGATCTCATTGTTACCTGACAATGATTCTGCCATGTCTGCATTAGAGATATGTTGCATCAAAATAAGTTCTTGTTTTTCTCCTTGAACTGTTAATAAATGACAGGACTATGCTACACCACATGTTAGGAAGTGCAGGCAGAAAAACGGGCATTACAGTAAAAATGCTGATAAGGCTTATGTTTAACATTTCTTATATTTGAAAATCAATTGACAAGAAAATGGTGGCAGAGGATGTGTGTTGTAATGTGGGGTAAAATGGAAAACGAGGTAGCAGTAATCAGAGCATACATAGTAAGTTTATTTAAGAGAACTAAACAGAACTGTAAACAAAATCAAAATGGGGCGATGGTAAGGACAACAACGTCAATGATGGAACTGAGGCACAAAGTACAAAACCAGTGAGGGAGGCAGCTGGGCGTGATCAATATGAGGGCAGGAATGAGAGGTAAGACTAACCAGGCATGACTTGTTAAAGCCACGCCAGGGAGGTGACAGGAGGGTTAATGTAGGGCAGGACATGGTAGTGTGTCTTTTCCATTCTGCAAAGTTTATATGGCAGTCACTCTTCATTAATGATCGTATTCTTACTGCTGCGCTAATAGAACCAATATATTTATGTCTTTTAGGGATTGCTGGTGGTGAAACTTGCCAATCTTGAATAATAATAATAACAATAATAATAATAATAAGAGAATCATGAGAGAAAATTGCAATCTTGATTCTGGATAGTGAAAAAAAAAGCTTGATTTATATTTTATCCAAAGTTGTGCAGCCCTAGTTAACACTTCTCCATACAACGGAAGGAGATCCACAGTTTTGATGAACACTTCTGACATCCAGTAGAGATACAAGTTAAATAGGTCACTTCATAAAACATATTTTCATTGGTGAAATAGATGTCAAATGTTATCAGTAGACAGAGAAGAATAGGGGACCCATTTAGCACAGGCAGTGAAGTGATATTGCACTTTTAACCAAAAAAAACAATGTCTAAGGTCAGTGGCACATTATTAAGCGGTATTTAAGTGGCGTGTTTTAGAAATGTGTGGGTGCACAATGCTTGTTATGTACACAGATATTCTAATAAGAATACAAGAAATTTACAAATGAGAGAGGCCATTTGGCCCATCAAGCTCATTTGGGGAGAACTCAACTAATAGCTTAGAGTTGTTAAAATCCTATCTAGCTCTGATTTAAAGGAACCCAGGGTTTTAGCTTGCACTGCACTAACAAGAAGACTATTCCTTCCCGAGGTGCACTAATGGTCCTTTCACTGTTTAATGAAAAAGAGAGGGGAAAAAATAAAATTATATATATATATATATATGTGTGTGTGTGTGTGTGTTTTTTTTTCTCTTTCGGTGATTCATTAAACATATATACAGTGGTCCCTCAGTTCTCGAACTCATTAGAACTCGATTTTCTTAAAAGTCGAACCAGCCAGAACAACCTAGAACTCGATCTGAATCTCAGAAGTCAAACGGTGAACGCCGACTTAAGATAACTGGTATGCGCGGGGAAATTAGTCACGCAGCACGTATCTCAGCGGAAACAAAAGGTAAAGCTTCAGTCTCAGCCTCGCATTCGCTGTGATAGCATCGTGCATGTTTACTAGCTGAATACAAATATTTAGACAGTAAAAGTACATTTAGACAATGATAGACAGTAACAGTAATTATATATATAATAAAATACATTTAAAAATAAAGATTTCTTATTAATTATTTTAATATGAATAATAAACCATTAATACATTTAAGTATAATAATATTGTCATGCCGAGCAATGACGGAAAGGAGACAAAGGCGCAGACGTCAGGGTATCGGGGAATACGGGGTTTAATTACAGGTAAGGCAGGCAAAACGCAGACGGACAATACAATGACCGAACTGGCAAACAAACTGAAACGCGGAATAAATACAGAGGACTAATGACAACAGCTAGAAACAGCTGATCACACGGGGATTCCACACGGGGTTAATGAGGGAGCGTGGCACACGGAAGGAGCGGACCATCGGGGCAGGACACATTGTTTGGATACATTTATTTTATTACTTTATAAAGTACTGTTTTGATAAATGTGCTTAGATGTGTTTAGTACAGTATATGCACTTCTTGTATTATCCCATTCATTTTGTGTTTAAATGCTAAAAAAAAAAAATACATATTTAGTTGTAATTTTTGGGGGCCGGGAACCAATTAATTGGTTTTCCATTATTTCTTATGGGGAAAATTCGATTACAACTCGAACTTTTTAGGATTCAATCCGGAGTTCTGAATGGATTAAATTTGAGTTCTGAGGTAGCACTGTATATATATATACAGTACTGTGCAAAAGTCTTAGACAGTCAAAGGAAATGTTCAAAGCTATTTATCTGGGTAGTAAATATATATTTGCCCTGAACCAAAAACACAATATGACACCAGAATATATGCATATTCAGAGTAACACGATAAAAACTAACAATAATTTCTTATATTCTCCTAAAAGTCACTGATAACTTGCTGAATGGCTAGATGAACACCGCTTCAGTTCCCAAACCTCTCCTCAGGGCCCCCCCAGCCATTCCATGTGTTTATTAAATTTCACCACCTGCCCACTTAAATAATTAATTAAAATAGTTTCAAAAGTCAGTGATGTACTGATTAGCCGTATGGGGTGTGCTAGTGGTCAAATTAAAAATACATGGATATATTGGACAGTCACTGCAAATACTGGGTGAATTTAGGAGGGGTTTTGAAATGGCTAAGCTGACACACTTTAGCAAACAGAATAGCAAAGTTTTACACCGACATGTGTGTGTGTGTGTGTGTGTGTGTGTGTGTG
>JAOYFF010000046.1:6977217-6991721 GCA_025773925.1 Cryptomyrus ogoouensis
ATCAGATTAATCACAGGGTTGCTGTGGATTAATTTAGATTAATCACGATTAAATATCATTCATTTTTAATCTATATTGATCGCATTTCATTTTGCATGAGCAAACAGACTCAAGAAAAATGGGAATATATATGTACTTTACATGTTTATTGAACATCTTGAACACGAGTCGGATGCATTACCTCTGCCACAGAAGTGCAATACCATGGACCCATATCAAAAAGCAAGATTTTTTGCTTAGCCGGACAACCTGTCGTATTTAAGGTACCTCAGTTTAAAATGGTCTTTATCTTCGTTCACTTACAATTAGCCCGAACTACCGACAAATAATCCGACTAATCATGAATTCCAATTCTAGCCTGGTTAATTGCCATTGTTAGCAATATCAATTGATAACACATTACGCACGGTGCTTTACGTATAAAACTCTGTAGCAACACGTCCACAGACACGGAATACGAGTTCCCAGGGCAAATGGAACGCATCAAAACTACCCTATATGGGTTGACAGAGACATTTCAGGGATTTTGAGTCATTCTGTGCTGCAGATGGGTTAACTGCGTAAATATTTTTTATCAGATTAATAATGATGATGGATTAATCCACGTTAACCCATTAATTTTGACAGCCCTAATATATATATATACACACAACACACACACACACAAAAAGTATTGGGACACCTGCCTTTACACACAAATGAACTTGACATCCCATTCTTAATACATGGGCTTTAATATGGAGTTGGCCCGCCAGATGTTCCTCCTCTCTCCAGTAGGCTGTCTCATCACTCCCAGTAATCAGTCCAATGGCTGTGGTATCATCAGCAAATTTGATGATAATGGTGCCGTTTTAGGAGGTAATACTGGTGTGAGTAAAGACCGAGTATAGCAGGGGGTTTAGCACACAGCCCTGGATGGTCACTGTATTTATACTCTATATGTTGGTGATGTGGTTTACAATTCAAACTAAGGTCTACCTGTTAGAAAGTGCAGGATCCAGTTACAGAGGGTGGGTGACAACCCAAGGATGAGAAGCTTGTCAGTCAGTTTGGATGAATTAGCTGTGTTAAATACCGAGCAGTAATCAATGAACATCATTCATACAGAGTTATTCTTCTCTAGGTGCAAAACAACATGGCAATGCTGACAGCATCCTGTGTGGACCTGTTTGTTCGATAAGCCATGCACTCAGTTCTTTTATACTTTGAGTGTTTATGCCAGGACCTCTAGTTCAGAAACCTCTAAATAAACCAACAGCGTTTTTATTCCGCTTCACCACGATCAGAAAAATATCTGTATATTTCACCTCAGCACAAGCAGGAATAGCTGAAGGCACCACAAAATGGATCCTTACTGAATGTGAACCAAACGTCCTCATTTGCTCTGCAAATTAGCAGATCCATATGTCCAGCCAGATACACCATACATGAGATCCTAGACACATTAGAAACCAAACTGCAACCTGAAATCGTATATGACAGATAATGAAGAAAATTAGCATAGTACTGTCATGAAATTCAGATATGTACCATTTCTGCGGCTAGGCCTGTTTGTTTGTGTCTCAGTGAGTCTCCTTTAAGGCAGTCCTGGGACATGTGGGTTGTAGAGTGTGTCTGGATCTCCTGGCTGTGTGTGGGTTATCCCCTGCTTTAAGGTTACTACCAGACCTATTATGCCTATCTTACCTATTGTGCGTTTTATCATTAATATCCAGTAGTACCCAAGCATAGTTGTCAGCTTTCAGTAACATTATTAACTGCAATGCTGTGGGATATTGTGGAGGATGTGAAGTTGTAAAAAGCTGGGGTAGGGTTGTGGGGGGGGATGTTGGAGTAGATACTAGGATGGCAGTGATTACTGGTTTCCTAGGAGGATGTGTGTGTAGCGTGTGGCGGCCGACCTCACAGTCGGTAGCTATTAAGGTTCTTCCCTTGCACCTCCCGCCCAATGCATTTACCTCCATGCAGGTTGGTGAGGATGAGGACTGGAGGGTCCTCTATGAGAAGGAGAACGAGCCGGATGCCCAGATGCTGGAGGTACCCAACCTGACCCCTTTCACCTACTACAGGTGAGCACCAGCTGTGGGCCCCCACCCCCCGGATCCTGTCGCTCTCTTCACAGCCAGTAAATGTCCATCTATTTATAATACCTCAGTCGCATTTCAGAAAGTTGCATAACTATGGTGTGACTGGATGTCAATTAATGAATTTTAACCAGTTAATCATTTTGAGTGGAGGAGTATAATGTATTATTAATAAAATTAAGGTGTGGAGTGTTATCTTCCCATGAGTATTTACATCAGTGCAGAATATGGAGGTTGTTGGATGATTAACCAAACTCTACTGTAGCTGAAGGAAACAAGCTTTTTTATATTAAGTAAAATGAATATTTTACTGAATGAAGGGTATGAATTGTAACTATGCCACACTGCTAAAGTCGTCCTTATTAAACTGTACGGAAACGAGCGGCTTGAGCACCTTCTGTCCCCCAGGTTCCGGATGCGGCAGGTGAACATCGTGGGAGCCAGCCTTGCAAGCCATCCCTCGCGTGTCATCCAAACCCTGCAGGCGCCCCCAGACGTGTCCCCCAGCAGCGTGACGGTGCGCACAGCCAGCGAGACCAGCCTGTGGCTGCGATGGGTGGTGAGGCTCGCAGTCTGCGCCGTCGGTGAAACCCAAACTCACCCAGAATGCTGTTCACTCGACCTGTATCAGTCAGAGCAGAGCAGACAGGAGGACTGACTCAGGAGGGATATCACTCATGCTAATTTTCCTGCCCACCATAATGAAAGACTGCACTCTCTAGTTAATCATGAGGAACTCCAGAAGTTGCAGGCTGAAATGAGAGCTCCAGAGTCGCCTTAACTCGGCTGAATGCGTAATTCTTTTGATGTTGTGGTAGGAATTGATGCAGCTTCAATATCCAATTTGTGGGAATGTTAAACATCATTAAAGAAAAAACTGTCCGAGGTCTCTCCAGGACTCTGTCTGCACCATAAGTATGTTACGATATTTACTGTTATGTTATGGAAAATGTTGATCATATTGCAAATGAGAAAGAAATAATATAGAAATTTTTAGACATAAAAAACATGATAATATAAATGACATTTTAAGACATGGACATATACAAAGAATTCCTCATTCTGGTAAACACCTAATTGGTTGGGAAAGATTCTGCAAATTGGGATATAATGAACAGTCTACAACTAGGACTTTCACATTTCACATTCATCCAGCACTTCTAGACATTATACAGGTTGATGAGTTTGGATCAGATGGGCGGAGAAGGTGACGGGTTTGTCTGGGGAAGACAATGCTGTCGTTCTGACAGCCTCCTATTCTAGTTAAATTAGGTCTTTTAAAGATGTATTTAATGTTTAATGTACAGAATCAGTTCCCCAATCTGTGTCTCACTGATTTGCCCCTGAGGAGGTTTTTCATAGGATGAGGCTAGACTCTGTGCTGTGTTCAGTCCAGATGGACATGTGATCGCTTCCCTTCCCCCACCCCATTTTCATAGGATGAGGCTAGACTCTGTGCTGTGTTCAGTCCAGATGGACATGTGATCGCATCCCTTCCCCCACCCCATTTTCCCAGCCCCTGCCGGACTCGGAGTACAATGGCAATCCCGAGACTGTGGGCTACCGAGTACGTCTCTGGAGAGCAGAGCAGCATGAGGAGGTGCGGAGCCAGGTGGTGAGCGACCGATTGGAGAGGGAGCTCACCCTGGGTGGCCTGGAGGAGTGGACCGAGTACCAGCTGCAGATACAGGCCTTCAATTCCATCGGGGCTGGACCCTGGAGCGAGCCAGTGCGGGGCCGCACCCGCGAGTCAGGTGGGTACTCTCCCCTTCACTTCTCACTGGGTCATCGGTCCTGCAGAAGGCAGGGAACTCAAAAACTGGCCTTTATGTGCAGAAGGTCAGCTGCATTACACACCTGGGACACATTTGACCATCCCTGTCATTTTTGATCCATGTTTATTCCTCATCAGTCTTTATATTGCTTGTGTTCTTGTGCCTTAATTAGATGTCTCTTAACAAGGAGTCTCATTTCTTGTATTCTGAAGCACTACACATTTAACCACATATTTAACTACCCAGCGAATTTGATCCATTGTGCCGCCACCCCATTAACGAACTCATCCGTCGTACCACTTTACCGTCAGCCTGTCTGCTCAAACACAGCCTGTGCTCTGCAGGTGGCTGAAATGATGACATTAATATGCCCCCTGCTTGCATTACTGTTTTATGATCATTTGCTAGAGGTTTTGTTTCATTTTACTAACAGGGAACAAAATTCTGTTCTTCTATGCGATCGCCCATGTCTTTTTCCCCGGCTTTCAAAAAACATTTTGTTTGCTTCTAATTTGAACATTTTCCCCACCTTTGCAAGGCCTCCAGCTTTTCCCATTGGGCTGAAAATCATGTCAGATTAAAGGTCTCTCCTCAAAGGCCTCTCTGATGGACATTGCAGAGTGCAGATCACCCTTCCACTAGCTTCATGCTGCGAACTCCTCTCTTTCATGTCCTTTTGTGGGACGCCCACTGTGGTCTTTGTTCAGACAGCGTGCTCTCACTCGAGCCCTATCATGGCAAGTCAGGGTCTCGGTAACGTAAAGTGGCTCTTTCCCATCTAGGTGGCAAGCGGGAGAACAGTCCCTTCGGATCGCAGTCACACTGGCTTCCTGGTGAAGTCTGGCAGCCCGCAAGCAATCTGTCTGCATGCTGTGCCCCCCCAACACACGCAGACACACCTTACAAAAATTCCTATTGTCTTAGCTGACAGGTCCCAGGTGCTGATGCTGTTCGTCTGATGCCCCCATTATAAATCATATTCGTACCCCCTACTTAAGAACGACATTATGGCTTCTTCCCACAGTGCCAAGCGGGTTCCCGGAGAACGTGACGGCAGAGGCATTGGGATCCACCAGCATCCTAGTCACATGGGGGCAAATGCCTCAGCGGGAGCAGAATGGACATATCCTGGGATACAAGGTAGCAGAGCTTACCCTATTTGTAGCCTGGTGGATCATCCATTTCTCAAGATACTATATACAGGAGACTACACCTCAGTTTGTTAGCAGGTTAGACAGCTTTCAGTTCAGGCAGCAGATCATGTATATACAGGAGATCAGTCAGCTGTCCTGTGATCTAGGCTTTGCACTGCCTGTCTTCATACATGGCTTTATCAGGGTAAGCGATGGAAAAGGCAGGATGCTTTCCATAGGGCAAGCGGGCCAGGTGAAGCTGAGTTAAACTCTTAACATGAATCTAAAATCTAAGCCTGGAATAAGATGACCGTTCTCAGCCAGAGGTTAATCCCAGCGCACGAGTTTCTGAGGCTTGTGCTTCTTGGCTGAAAATACCTCATGGAGAAGGGGACCTGTGCATTATCTCACTGTACCTCATTAGCTAACAGGTATCTCTGCTGCTGGGGGGAGGGGATGCAGAATAGATCATCTCCATTAACAGCTGCAGTGATGCGGCGAAACTCGGCAAGTGAATGGCAATGAAAGGGAATTTGCAGTCCTGCTAGTCTGCCTTACCAGTGATGCCTGTGGTTTATGTTTCAGCATTTCAAATCCTCTCTTTTTTATGCAGGATCAGTTCAGAGTAGCTGACCAGAGACGTCTGTTAGTGATGAGTCATGGCTAAATGCTAATTGTGGCCACTATCCCACACTCTTGTATATCAGTTAAACAAGGGAGAAATGTTGGTAGAAATGTACTGACTGCTGCTAAGATTAATTCAATCCATCCATCCGTCCTCCAACCACTTATCCTGAGTAGGGTCATGGGGGTTTAATGAAATACAGGAGCCCTTATGCAAATCTCAACACAATCAAAACACTCAAATGCTAACAGGTACCGATAATGAATGATTTATGCTACTAACAATTATGCTAATTTGGTAATTCTTTACAAGACCACGTGCAGATTTCTGTGTTCTATATCTATGCTCCCTATATACTCTGTCTACTTCAATGCTCTCTCTCTACCCTATGTGTCTGTACCCTATGTCTATATTCTGTCTCCGTACATGTACTCTATCTTTACTGAATGTATGTTTCTATACTCATTCTATCCTGCAGCCATATATGAGCAGCGTGCAATTCATAATAAGTGCGTAACACTCATAACCATTACATTTTCCATATTCTAATGTAAAATAAATGTAACAAAACAGTATCCCATCCAGGGGTTTTCCTGCTTTGTGCCCCATGTTTCCTGGGATAGACTCCAGGCTCACCGTGACCCGGTACTGGATAAGTAGCTATGGATAGATAAGTAGATAAGACAGATCAGTTTGTGCAGAGCAAACGATCTGTAAATGAAGACAGTGTAATATACAGCATCAAATTCCAATGGATAATGAGCTCTATATCCTTATTACCCTGAGGCCTATTTACATAACATTTGTCACCAGTTTACTTTTCCCTCAATTCATTCTGAATCATGGGGTTTGAGATGCTGTTTAGGCCATATTTAGGTCAAACTCTTCCACTCACATACACAAAACATGCTCTCACATTCACTAAATGGCATGTATGCAAAAAATGCTCTGTGAGAGGAAGAGTTTGGAATATGGCTTGAACTCATAGTGTGAAATAACTCAGTAGCTGCAAATTGGCAGTTATAGAAGTTAATGTTTGGTAATGTGCAAATTTGGTTAGATTTTTTTCTTTTTCTTTATGAATTCTCCCTGTTTCAGTAAATACCCCAATGACACTCTCACACTCTCTCAGATTTTGTGAATTATCATACAGAAGTTGGTTCTGAGCATGATGAAACGTCATGTAAGTGCGCTTTTTGTTTCTACACTCAGAGGGCTCCTCTCCCGTACTGTCTGATCTGGTTTGAGCGGCCGGTGACTCCCAGGGCTTTAAAAGCGGTTTAAATGGGTAGCTTAGGATCCCGGGGTCCTGAGGCTGCGTGTTTATGCTCAGACGGGAGCCTCAGCCCTCTGTTTGGGAGCGATACACTTAACCGGCTGCACTGATGGGTAAACCAGCTTGACAAGTGGGCAGCTTTAAATAAATTTATTAAGCTCATAGTTTATGTCATATAATAGCATGTGTGGACTTCCCTGCAGGCTCAGAAGTTGGGGGTGGGGAGATTTTTTTATTCTTCATACTTTAGAGTTGTTGTTTCCTTGTGTGTGTTGTCTTATAGCATTTTTCCATATTCCTTTTTTTTCCCCTGTATCGTAAACCATTTTGTATCTGTGTACTTATAATGTATTGCCAAACACTCTTGCCGAGTGCCTTGGGGTTTGTTGTGATAGGTGCTGTATAAAACTAAATTGAATTGAATTAAAAAGTTGTAGGTTCCCTGGACTGTGTCTCTCAGAGATATGATGGGGACTGTAAACCAATGTATGCGTGTCAGTAACACAGACTGGCTGCTATTCTGGTATGATTTACACCCCGTAGGATCCCCACTGAATATACCAATAGCATGCCATGCCAGCATGGTCTGTTTCTGGTTGGCTGTAAGCAACAGTGGGGAAGTTTATTAGTATGGCAAAAGCTGGTTTTGCTAGCAAGCTGCTTTTGAATGTGGGACGCTACTTTAGAGTCCCGGAAACCTGGGTCTAATCCAGAAGCCACGAGCATCACTGTGAATATTGAGATTATGCTTCATTTTAAATAATTAGGCCAATGGACTCTACTTTCATACTGACTTTCAGCGGCGGATATCAGCATCCAGACTGGCGCCTCCATATTATCTCACGTTTGAGGTCTGTGTCTCTGGCCCGACTCCCAAGCCGACCCCCCCGCCGCGTGTCGTTCAGCGCACTCGCCAATGTCCTCGCTCCTATCCCTTCAGAAAACGACAGGCCCACAAACATGTTAATTGAAAATCTGCCCCCCATCCTCTGGGACCACAGGGCAAGGTGTGAAGCCATATGCTCAGTGCATCTCCTCCAGCTTCATGTCGACAGTAATTAAGGCCGACAACAGGATTTATTACTGACCACCTCGAGAGCCTCTGCCTACGCAGGACTCGGGGCATCTGCTCTAGCTGGTCCCGTCGGCTTGACATGGACTCCATGTTTGGGCCTCAATATGCGTCTTACTGTTGGCCAATCAAAGCACTGCTCCTTTCAGTTTCGCTGGGAGTAATTGCTTACCAGCCTGGATATTAATCATATGGATGATATTGTAACTTATAAGGTCGCGTTTTCACGCTTGAGTCGTTTCCGCCTGAGCGAATGTACAGGGACGTCACAGCAGTGCCGGGGGACCCGAATACAGCTGGAGTGTGATTTTTACCTAAGAATAAGCATGTCTGATTCATTACTGCCCCCCCCTCCCCATCCCCAAACTGAATGCAGGAAAGCCGCACTCCCTAAGATTGGCCGCCGGTGGCGACAGGGGCTGTAAATCCTACTCCTGCTGTCCTCAGTCTAAGTCCCATATGTCACATCACGCTGCATCGAGAGTAATTGAAAAGTGACCGCAGACATGAGAAGCCCCCCCCCCCCATGAAACGCCCATACACACACACACACACACACACACACACGCATTCAGTCCAGCCAGGAAACGGCAGGCAGTGGGTAGCTTAGAACAGCCTGTTAATTGAGCTGTTCTGGGTGACTGTGTGCAGGTCTGTCGGGGAATCATCAAAATGTACACTGTGGTTTTGAGGAGACGTCTGTGTGGGTTGGAAGTGCTTGGGTCTGTGTGTTAGCATTAGTGCTCTTCTATTTTTGAGACTCCCTGGCAACATCCTTAGACATGACAGTGTGTCTGTGGGAACATGTGTATATAGGAGTGCAGTAGGGAATTTCTAGCTAACTGGTGGGGAATGATGTTTGGTACAGAAATTTGGTATGGAAGCAGAATGTGCAATAAATAAACAGATTTAGAGCCCAGAGTTACTACTTCTTTTAAATAACCCAGTCTTACGCTGAGAAGGGCCAGACTCTTCAGCTACAGAAATAATATGAAATTGCTTACAGGTTTTGCAGCGTTTTGAGATGTGGATGTGTGTAGGATTTTGCTACATTTTTGCATCTTATTTTTCTCGACGTGTGTGTGTGTGGGTTTCGTTACATTTTGGGATGTACGTGTGTACAAGCTCCATAACCTTTTGAGATGTGTGTGTCTGCAAGTTCTGTTACATTCTGAGATATGTGTGTACCGGTTTTGTTACATTTTGAGTTGTGTGTATAGGTTCTGTTACAGTGTGTGTGTGTGCGTGTGGATTATGTTTACATTGTGGAGACCAAATGTCTCCCACAATGTGATAAAAATATATATGATAATTTTGATGTTGTGGGGACCATTTTCAGGTCCTAACAAAGATCTGTGAATTGAAGTTTTCCCCACAGAAATGAATGGAGAGTCCCCACAAAGATATAATTACAAACATCCCTGCGTGTGTGTATGTGTGTGTGTGTGCGTGTGTGTGCGTGTGTGTGCGAGCATTACATTTTGACATGTGCTTTTTCTGGGCGTGTGTGTACGGGTTTAGCTATTTCTGCGTGCCTTCCACTCCAGGTGCTGTACAAGGAAAAAGAATCGCACTCCGAGCACCAGGTGCACGTGGTGAAGGGGAGCTTGATGCAGTCAGCGCTACTGCGAGGCCTGCGCAAGTACATCCAGTACCAGATCCAGGTGCTGGCCTTCACCCGCATCGGCGATGGAGAACCCAGCCGCCCCCCAGTGGTGGAGCGTTCCAAAGACGATGGTACGTAAGCTCCCCTTGTGCCGATTGTTCACTGGCCAACAGCCCCCTTTTGGCCTTCCTGCGTGACATCTGATTGGTCTGTACCTCAGGCCCAGGAGCAGTGACTTTCAGTCTGTGGGAGTGGTGAGTGCTGCACCCTTAGCAGCATTTCACCCTTCTAGGGGGCACTGCAGCAGCACTCTTCCTTTATTTTTGGAATTCGGGCTGCACATTAGGACAGTACAATGTCTTAAATTTCTCAAACTCCGCTGCACATATCAAGTCCTAAAATCAGTCAAACTCCCTCTTCTTTCCTAATATGAATCACACATTTTGTTCTGTCCACAGCAGAACAGCAGTCATAGTTCTTCTTAGCTTTGAGATGTTGCCCTTTTAAATTTCCTGTCATGTGACAGAATGGGAATCAGCAGAAATAATGTCTGCCAGTTAAGACAGTCACTTCTCTTGGCAAAAGCCAAATAGAAAGCTTAGACTGCAAAAAAAGGCCAACTTGCTAAACTCTATATAGGTTAACCTGTCTTCTTAGTCTCCCTTCACAACAACAATGACCATTTTGACCTGAATATTAGACAACCCTTAGTATAAGACACCCCCCATGTTTTCAGCAACTATTTTTAGGGAACTAAAAAAGTTTTGGAATACTAAATTTTATCTTTATAAAGAAAAATCACCACCTCACTGTATAAAAGCAACCACAGGCAATCACATTACAATAAGTGTATTAAACAGCAAACTGACACATTTTAGTTAATGGCAAGTCTGGCAATATAATACTTTAAGGTTAAATTTAACGTGCATTAATCTATAAACATGTAATTTGATGTAATTAGATGTTAAAACTATATGTCAATACATGCATTAACCTGAACCTGCTTTTTGCACCTTTCTCACCGATTAGTCTAGCTAAGAGGCAGATAAATTACGCCATCTGCTGTGGTTTGTATATAATGATATTTCAATTCTAGTCCTCAAATTTAGATGTAATATTTTAGGGGAAAAAACACTTACATTCAGGCTAAAATGGTAATGGAATATGTTACTAACTGGGGGCCAGTCCACTGCTGCCATCGCAGACACATTCTCATTAAGACAATAACTTAAAAAGTATTTTACAGATCTTTGTCAAACTGCAGAGAGACTGTTTGTGTGACAAACTGGAAGTGATCAAATTTTGAGGCAGATCACTGTAACATCGCCACATAGTTATAGTGATCCCAGTAGTGCTATAATTCAAAAATATTTTACAGATCTTTTTAAATCCTTTAATGCTTCAAGTTGCATATTATGAAGGTAGACTGTCTACTCTACATTCTAATTATCAGCAAATTAGGCATCATGACTCCCTTAATTGGCTTTAATTACTTTGAATCAGATCAGTGTTCTCAGTGGAACAGATGTCTTATTTTAATTCAGGAAGACTTTTGTTACAATCACAAAGGTCCTTTTGTCTCCCCAGAGTATAAGGTTTGGCTGGGATCATGGGTGCCTGTATACTGTTTATTTTGTAACTGTGCTGAAGTTAAGCCCATAGATTTTGTAGCTGGATGCGAAGTGATTGACCGTGATAGCTGCTGCTCAGAGTGCTGAGGTGAGCATATTAATGGGCTGCCGAAATCAGTCAGCAGGGACATGATTGGGAATGCGGCTCATTGACAACCCAGGAGTGGATTGTCTGATAACCACATACAACGAACGGAGGACTCCTAACAGATTATCAATGGAGGTCTAAGCTGCAGAGGCAGCAGCCCAGGGAATTGGTAGGAAACAGGATTACTCGTGCCATGGGGCAAGCATGTCGGTGTGACCTGATGTGGGGGTTTCCCAGACTAGTCATTCCTCCATTCCACGGGGGCAATGGAAGTCCCTGTGGAGGCATTACTTAAATACATAAAATATGTCAGGGGCACAGCTTAGAGGGTAGTAGGAGATCACAGTTTGATCTCTGAGCTGGCTGTCTTGAGCATGTGTTTCACTTTGTATTTAACACTATCTAATTGGGGGGCAGTGGTTGTTACTGCATTGGTCCTCCTTCCAGTCAGTGGAGGCTGGGGAGTACTGGAGCAGAGACTTTCAGCTGAGAGGGGCAGCTTAAACAACTGCTTCTTGAGTTACCAAATGGATAAATTAACCCCCCCCCCCATCCAAGTATACAAAGCACATGAGCCACTTGTTGGGTACAAATGTTCTAAGCTGGGGGGAGCTGTCGCTGAGATCAGTGTGGAGCACAGTGGTCAGAGGCAGCCAGCAGGAATCCAATCTCTTCAGACAGATCAGAATTACGACAGGAGCAGAAATGGACCACTATCCTGCCAGCACCGTAGTGCCAAAACTCAAATCCATTGGCTTTTTTAAAAAAAAAAGAAATAAAAAAAAAAGAAATTGAACTTTCTGTCAGCATAAATGAAAAATGTTGGGATCTGTGGATGACAGGGATGGAACCATTCTGGAATGCATTCATCAACTCCAATCCAAATCAGGAAATAGAACTGGAGTTGGAATTTAATGCCCTGTCCACACGTACACGGGTATTTTTTAAAACGTACCTTTTTCTGTACCTCTTGGGCTTTTGTCCACACGTAAGCGTCTTAGGTCACTGAAAATGGAGATTTTGCAAAACTCCACCAAGGGAGAAGTTTTTAAGAAACTCCGTTTTCAGCGTCGACATGTAGACAGGGAAAACAAATTTTTTGGTTCGAAACGTCAGATTGTGCGCCATTGTCCACTTCATTTAACATCAGATCGTGTGCTGTTTGCTGTATACATTAGGCGAGTTTGAGCAATGGCGGACTTAGCCGAAATAGTGCTTGTGCTAACCTTGCTGACAGGACTTTGTACATGTGTACAGATAAATGTTAAGTCACTCTCGCATTATATTGATCAACACAGGCATCGGAATGTGCGCCATGGTTTTCAACTTAACAGGACTGGCAATTAAGCTTCTGATTGGCTAACATGGCAGTACGGTTAGAGTTATGCCTGTTGTTTTGGCATGCTTTTGACAGTGCATTATAGTGGTTTCATGTGGACGGAAATATTTTAGAAGACAATGTTTGTGTGGACAGGGATTTTTTTTAAAACGGAGGAGGAAAAACACCGTTTTAAAAAATACCCGTGTACGTGTGGACAAGGCATTAGTCTCACTGAAATTTGAATTCAATTCCAAATCTGTTCCCCATAGTTTTTTTCTGATCCTAACTTCAGTTCCATTTCCTGGTCTGGATTGGAATTGACAAATGCATTCCAAAATGGCCCCATCCCTGGTGAATAACATGATTAACCCCCATGGGATCAGTGAAAATGCTGTATATGGATGACAATTCTAGATGTGAGATTATCATACAGGGAAAGGTAGCCCTGATTCCATGCTGTAAAAATGCTGCTGTCGCATGGCTTTCCACATTGTTTTACTGTAAAGGCCCGCGTTTCACATCTGTGGTAATCACCCCCCTCCCCCCCGACCCCTCCAGTCCCTGGACCTCCTGTCAGACTGGTGTTCCCTGATGTGCGGCTGACAGAAGTGAGGGCGACTTGGCAGCCCCCAGCGGAGCCCAATGGCATCATCTTGGGTAAGGTCCTCCTCTTAGGCCCTAAGCCCAGTTCAGTGTAACAGTGCCTGTCTGTCCCTGTCTGTTGGGCTTCACTTATTTGATATCCCAGGTGTAACAAACTAGCTAGCTAATGCTATTAGCACCACTCTACTGACGATGAATAGAGCCCGATTTCAGTGAGGGTCAGACTGAGTGAGGACATCCTGCATGAGAGAAGCAGAAGCCATGGTTAGAGAGAAAAGCTGAGATCACCTTGATCCATGTGATTAAATACGAATGAACTGAATGGCCTGCAGAGGGCAGCATCAGAACCAGTGTCATTGCAGCTGTGGATTAGTGTGGGTGTGGTGGTGACCCTGAATGAGGTGGGACACCCAGGGTGAAAGGCACTGTGCTTAGTTATTGTAGAGTACCTCCATATCGGGTGTGATGATGTAATCGGAACAATTTAAAGGCATGTCTGGCAAAATTAGATCAGTGCACAGAAGGTCAGCTGCGTCACAGTGTTATATGATGCTGGGTTTAGACAGTGTCTGCTTCCCTTCAGAAACAGTAACGCGTAGAGAGGGAGGACTGGTGACTAAGGGGGGAGGGGCATCCAGTGTCCGTGTGCATCCCGGGGATGTGGCTCACAAACCATGTGACCTGCTAGTGACCCCCATCACAGTGCAACAGCTAAAATGATCTGAAACAGATCTCACCCAATATGGTGAGAGTAGTTTGATTGCCATGATTTTTCCCCTTGTAAAAGAAGAACCCCTCCTAATGGATAATGGTACAGCCCAGGTTCTGGCTGTGTATAAAGATGCACGGGCAGCAGAGTCCTGCACCGGGTCGGGTACCCGCAGATAGTTACTGAAACGGGCGGATTTTAATGTTCTGGAATTTTATGGGCAGGTATGCGGGCGGGTAATTCATTACACACGGGCAGGTAGCAGGTCAATCAAAACAGTATTGTAACCTTCAAAAATAACATATAAGCGAAAATATCTATGCATTAGACTATCATGTACAAATTGTTATCATCACAGTGTGTTCAGTATGTCGGGGGTACCTTATGGTGCTTTCGATTATTTCTCTCCAAGTCGGAACTCGGATGAAAACGTCATGAAACGTCACGAAAAACGTCACTTCCTGTTGGAAACACACCTCTTTTATGACGTTGATGTCGGACAAAATTTTGTTGTCCGAGTTGCCCCTGTGATGTAATTTCAACATGGCGGCTTACACACTCAACAGTAATTCTATTTTATA
>JAOYFF010000046.1:7008128-7018919 GCA_025773925.1 Cryptomyrus ogoouensis
CCGAACCCCTGACATTCCCCCTGTGGGTGGTGGGCCCACCTGGGGACAGTCCCGCGTGCCTCTTTCGGGCTGTGCCCGGCCGGGCCCCATGGGCTAAGGCCCGGCCACCAGGCGCTCGCCAACGAGAATTATCTATAGGAAAATGGGGAAAAAAGTCTTATTGCAAAGAAATTCAGCAATGCACAAACCCATAGCTGGCATCAAAAATACTCCTGATGGGAGTACTGAGGCCTCAAAACCCTTCCCATAATTTCCAGTATGCCCAGCTCATAACAACAATTTTCACAGCTAAAACAATAGGCCTACCTTTAACCACCAATCAATGCATGGAGACAGGGAAGAATCCTTAATTTTTATCCTTCCATGTAATCAGAGAAACAAATCTGGCACCTGCTCACACAGAAACCAATACATCATAGAAACTCAGCACCACAAATAAATTCCTTCATTAACATAGCAAACAGCCCATGGAGGCAGAACTTAAGACTCACATGATCTTCCCCATACTGTAGACATAGTAGACATGGTCAAATGTTTTTATGGGCAGTCTTCGGAACTCCCTGATGCTCACGCTCATCTTGAAATGACACCACTCCGGCTTTCCTCAAAAGAGCCTGGGTACAGGAAGCAGTGGGTAGGGGCTGAATAACAAAGCCTGGCCAACAAGGTGACTGGGGGTGGGCTGTATTCACAGACCTTGTGAAAGCTGACAGGATCCTAACGCGTTGTCTCCCTGGCTCTCATCAAATGGGTCTGTATGAGCCTGGTTTGCATATGGCGGGACATCCTTACCTTTGCTGCCATTAAGCAGCTGGCAGCGTCATTTGTTGCTGAGTTTGTTGTTTTCCTCTGACTGCGTCACTGCTCGTTCCTGGAGGGAGGTTTGACATGGCTAGTGTTTGGGCACTTGCATTCTGCATGTTTTACTGGGTAGTGGTGCTTCAGGCTCAGTGTCATGCCCTGCTCGTCCGCTCCTTCCATGTGCCGCGCCCCCTCGTTAACCTCGTGTGGATTCCCCGTGTTTACCAGCTGTTTCTGATTGTCGTCATTAGTCCTATGTATTTAGTCCGTATTTCAATTTGTTTCCCCAGTCCGGTCATTGTATTGTCGCTCCATTTGTTGCCTGTTCCACGTTGCCATTCCAATAAATCCCGCATTTCCCCGATCTTACATCTCCCGGCTTCTGCTTCCCCAGTCGACGCCATGACACTCAGCTTAAATAGTCAAATTACCGCCAAACCGTTGAAGCATTCTTGCCTTGTTTAGCCACAATATCTCCTTCTTTTAAAAAAGTTTAACTGCTGAACTGTTACTTTGTACAGTGACACTCAGGAAGCGCTCATCTCTTCAATGACTCGCGTATATTATCAAAATAACTAGTATGCAGTGTTGGGAAAGCTACTTTTAGACAGGAGCTTTTCAAGCTACAAGCTACTTGTCATTAAAAGTAACTAAGCTACAGCCAAGCTACTGTTTTAATACAGTAGTTAGCTACACTGTAAGCTACAGAGAAAAAGTAGCTAAGTACGTATCTGGTAAAACTTTATATTTCTGCTGTAAGCAAATTAATTAAAAAAATGTGAAACATGGTGTTAAAAGTAATATGAAAATCTATATTGTTTTAACAATGTAATGTCAAATCACAATAAGGTTTCAAGAGTATTTCACAATTGCTGCGTGAAAATCAGAAGGGTTACAACAAAAAGTTTCCGATAATCTGTCCAAGAACCAAAGAGCTCCTATGCATTTTAATGAATGTGTCTGAAATATTGCTTGCCATGGGATATTTTTCAACCCTTTAACATCCATCCCCAGAGAATTCAAGCAAAAAACACCAATCAGAAACACCTGGTAGCTGAAAAAACCCATCTTTGTAAAGAATGAAAAATAATACAGGTTGTTATTGAAGTATTAAAATGCTTTTCTTTACACTGCTGCGGGATTCTTGTGCTGTTTAACTTAATGCTGCTATTCATTGTACTGCTTCCTTTAGTCCGTGTTCAGTATTATGTTATTTTCCTGGTCTCATGGGTTTTTTTCATTAGGAAAAAAGTGTTTCATTGTACTGAATGTATAAGAACAAAGTTTCATTCATTCATACATTTACAGCTAGAGATTTGCATTGTGGATAGGATTGACCACCCCTGGCTTGGAGTAACAGACAGAGAGGCTGTAACAAACAAATTGAACCACAGCCAGTTCCCTTCCTTTTCTTCTCCTGGTGCTGGGGTATGGGGAATTTGACCCGTCACAAGTAAATAATGTGTCCCTCTATTTTAACGCTGTTGGTTAAGGTGTTTTGTACAGAGAGTGCTGTTAATAAACAAGTAACTGCATTAATGGCCACAGTTTTGCAACTTTGTGAAACCACAGAGCCTCATTAATGACTTTGCCCCATAAATGAGTCGGTGGCTTTTAATTGTTTAGTCCTCTTTCCATCTGTATGGCCTTTCTCCTTCTGTCTGATTATTCATGGCCACTTTGTCATTCTCTGTCTGATCTGGGGTTATAGGGCTTCGTCATCAAATGATACGGGTTTGAGTAATTAACATCCTGACATTTTCCAAATTAAATGACAAGCACCGGCACATGCATCCGGCCCAGTTTTCCCTCGGTCCTCGGTCCGTTCTCTCACATCTTCTCAGCCTCATGTTCATACTGAAATCTATTAGCCTAGTTAAGGATTTTGCTAGCTTTAGTTAATTATGTGTACTCCCAGATGGGATGTTAATTACCTTTAGAACCCTTTATCTGCTGACCAGTGGAGAAGCATTAGGTCGCCACCCCAAAGCTTGACTGTCTTATTATCACGTTGATGGGCCTATGAGAGTTAATTGCTTTCGGGATGCTTTTTGCTAATTATATACTGACACAGTGTCATACACTCCAGTCATTTGCTTTTTATCTTTAATTACTGTGGGAGGGCGAGGGGCATGTTTTTCATTATTGCTAACAGGCAAGCCCATTCCATCAAGAATCTCTGCTGCCATCGTGGCCTGATTTGGAGGAGAGCTGTCATACTGCAGCTCGCGGTAGTACAGCTGGCAATCTTATCCGCAAAGGGCCAGTGCATATGCGTGTTTTTGGGATAACCTTTAGGTCAGCTGTTCAGACACAGGTATGAGGACTCAGCCAATCAGTCCTCTAATTAGTAATCTAATTAGAGAGTTGCAGTGAAAACCTGCCTATACACTGTCACTTTAAGGATAAATTTGCCTACCCCTGCCATAGACCTTTGATCATAGGTGGCCTTTTTCCATGTCTGCAGTTTGAGCAATGTGTGAAATATCACAGGTTTGGTAAAAACTGGCAGACTTTTCAGTTGAAAGACACCAGGCTGCAGAGACATGCAAAATCCTCTCCCTGTTTCTTTTTTCCCTTTAATTCATGGTGAAATCCGCGTCATGAGCTATAGGCATTGCCGCTATGCCCATTCCTCCCTGCTCATTTTTCTAGTGGATGATTCAGGTTTTGGCTAAGGTGGGGAGAGCTCAATAAATGGCAGGTCTGCGTGTCTTGCAGCATCTAACTTTAATCTTGAGGTGTCAGCGCCGGGCTCGACTTACCCCTCCACTGTGTGAATTAAGTCTGTTTTGACAAATTGGACTTTGTGTTCACACCATTTAAATGCACATACCCTAGGCACCCAGGCAAGGAGGCATATTCAATCTTTCCATTGGAGTGGATGGGAGTGAAATGTCCTTCTGAGAGACTAAACCTCACAGTCTGTCCTGTCCTCTATGTAACAGAGAGCCCTTAAAAAATGGTGGTGTCAGCGAGATCTGTTATGGGGCAGAGGGAGAATCTGGCGTTTAAGTGTATCGGCTGGGGCCTCCTACTCGTGGCTGACCCTTTCTCCGTGAGCTAGGCAGCCCTCTTCAGTTTATTTTTTTAATGACCTCGTTGGGCATGACACACAGTTGACACACTGATCTGGGGTCAGTTTCCTAAAACTGTGGTGACAGCCCTGATGATCATGGTTTGAGCTCGACCCTGCATTGTTGGGCAGTGTGTCCCTGGTCACACCTGATGCACAGCAGATGAAATGCCAGGCTGCGCTCCCAAGCATTTTGGCCTCGTTTAGACTTTGCCTACTACTTGGAAGTCATTCTTAATTCTCGGTGTTTGTCTCAAATAGACAGACACCTCTAGGACTGTGAGCGGCCTGCTGTTAACAGAATTCAAGCTAACTTGTAAATCTCTCAAATTCAATGACCTGTTTTCGGGAGCCACACTTTGAAGTCTGAAAAATCAGCTCACCTCTGGTAACAGCCCAAATCCAGTGCTCTCTCTGTGCAGTGTTAACTAATACTTCCTTTAGTTTCTCTGTTTTTTCTGTCATAGGAGGAGTAAGACTACTGGAGGACTGCATCAGTGCTGGTCTGAGGAGGAAATTCTGGAATGATGCTATTCATATGTAGTACTAGATGTTGACAGGCAGTACAGAATTGTAACTGTAATACAGAATTGGCTGCTGTAACTGTATGTCAGGATCTGTCCCTGCCTTGTCAGTTGTCTTCCCGTTTGGCCAGCAGGTGTCGCTGGCTGTCCCGTCTTATCCACTGGGTTCCCTGTGTAATGTTCTTATTCCCCAGGCTGCAATGTGGCTGAATGTGCTAAGTGGGCAGCTAAGATCAGTCCATCCCGACCGTTGTGGGTTATGGGTTTGGTTTGTTTTAGTTATCAGTTCCCTTAAAGTTCTTATGCACCTTTTTCTATTTCTGTATTAGTTCATGTGTTTATACTCTTAGTTCTTCCAACCACTACTACCTGGTTTTGTTATGTTTTGTTTGACTTTCCTGTAACACAGAAACTAGGAAACAAACTACACATTAGGAATATAACACAGGGATACTTAGAGCAGAACCAGAACACAAGCAGGGCAAACCTAGAACAAGAGAATTAAGACAGGAAAGTAACACAATGGGAAACAAAATCCAATAAATGCATATAACCAGATGGGGCTGGTCTGTTTAGGAGTTACACATGAACTGGTGTAGATCCTGTGCCAAAGTTTTAGGCAGTCAGCTTAGCCAATTCAAAATCTCCCTTATAATGAAGCCAGCATTTGCAGTAAACATCCAATACATCAATGTATGTTTTTGGCTAATCAATACCTCATGGAGTTACTAATATATAGCTATATAACTAATTAAGTAAAATAAATTTATTGACGAATACATGGAATCGCTGAGGTGCCCCTGAGGAGAGGATGGGAAATGAAATTGTTTATCTGGGCATGGAACCGGATATCAGGAATACAAAGTCTCATTTTAAATAGGATATGCCTCACATATGTACAGTACATGAACATCAAAAGAACTACATGGTAAATTATGACAAGTCAAACGAATTATACAGTGTGAAATGGATAATGATGGGCAATCGGAAGGGAAGATAAGATGATAGCGGTGTATGTTCTTTAACGGTGTAATGAGTAATCACATCTAATTTCATTTCAGCTAAATCACAGGAATAAGCAGGCTTATCCCAGTGTGTCAAATATATGATCCTTCGGCAATGCTTGTGTTTCTGTTACACTGGAATGTCTTTTATGACAAGCTTTGCATGTTTCTTAATGTGTTTTTTTTTTGTTAATTTCACCCTTATCCATAGCTACTTGTCTTTATTAAAACACAGACGTTTATGTTGTGAAGGCATCATGTCTGACACCTGCAGTTATGAATGGGGAGCTGACAAATTAGTCACCATCATCAGCTTGGCTTGAAAGATGAAACGGATGGCACAGGAGGGATGAAGAGAGGCATGAGATACCGAGGAATGTAACAAAGAAGAGTAACCTCAAGCAGCCCGCTTCATCACCGCTGGTGGACTCGGGGGCAAGCGGTTTTTAGAAGGTGGCTTGACCTTCCTGGACTTTCTGGTCCAGCTTTGGCACCCTCAGAAGGGAGAGGACTGCCAGCTAGCAGCCATCTGGTTTGGACGGTGAGTAGGCCAGTGACAGCCAACAGAAAGAAACACTCACATGAGGACGGCTGTGGAGCTGGGCTCTGGCGGGTGGGTAGGGGGCTAATGAGGGCGGCATTGTAATGGGCATACTGAAATTGGGGGTTTGGGCAGTGTTGGGGGGCTTAGAAACATCTGCAGGAGAGAGGGAGGCAGGGAGAGTCACGCTTTAAATGTAAGGAGAAAGAGGGAAATCAGTGGTTTCGGGGGGGCACAGGGAGGGGGGCAGGTGGCTGGTGGGTGGAGCTGACTGGCCCTCGTCGGCTAGGTAAACAGACCATTCTAGAAGTTTGTTGGGAGTGATTAAAAAAATGAATTCATCAATGATTATGAAGGATTCATTTTTTTGTCTGATGTTGGAGTCATGAAGCTTCTCTGTGCTGCACATGGGAAAACATGCCAAGTATCTATATATATGTCTTTGTGCGACCTGTTTGGCTGGACACACATTATCGATCAGATGTTTTCTGTGCCATTAACGACCTTTCTGGCCTTTTTATAATATTGTGAGCCATCAGAAGATGAGAAGTGAGGGTGATTATCTCCTTTTTAAATTCCAAAATGGGATTGCGAATCATGGCTTGGATCCATTCGCAGCAGCTGTAAGCGTTCTGCTGGAAGATGCCCATTTTGCCGCGGGCCGCACTAAGGCTGCACTTACCACCAGAGTGAGTCCATTAGACGGGCAGAGCAGTGGTGGCGGGGATGCAGATCTGAGCTCAGGACAGCCATCACAGGTTGGGGGTCTCCTTTGTGTCACTTGGGCCAGATCAAACTGCCTTGGCTCCTACCCCCTCCCTCACTCCCCACTCCCCAGTCATGGCTTATGCCTACTCAGATAAATCTCTAGCATAGCAACTGCTGGCACCCTGCCTCCCCATCCACATAAGCACAGCACCCTGTGGGCACAGCACCCAACAATCCAGGGCCACCCTGAATGGCATCACATCCATCACAGGGCACAAGGCAGGGAGCACACTGGATAGGATGCCAGTCCATCACAGGGTGCTCCCTGGATGGTATCCAGTCCATCATATGACTTTTTCATTCACACACAATGTCAGCAATTGATAGACATCATTTTGCTGAACTGCATTTCTTTAGACTGCAGGAGGAATCAGAAGAACATGGAGAGAACATGTGTGGAGGAAATTTGTTACGGCCTAGAAATTAACACAGCTTGAATGCATCACTGTTGTGGGCCTGCTGGCCTTGGGTGCAGTGCCATAAACTGCATTTCCCAGTGGTGCCTTCTTCTGCTATCTTGTAACCGTGACCCTGAGAAACAGACCTGGGGCCACATTGGGCCACTTTCCTTCCATTTTGACTGGTAATTTATGGCTTTACTTTGATTGTTAGACTAATTATGCCATAAAATATTCTCTTCATATATGAACCAGGTCTACGACTGGTTTCTGCAACACATGCAAACACCAAATATATTCAGAGTAACATTCAGAGTAGCGGAGACATTCAGACCCTTGATCTTAGAGGTGTGATACTGCTGATGATGATGGTTTAGATAGTCAGTACCTGCTAGAAGGATCTATGCATGGAACATTAAACAGAATTTGATTTTTGTACTGTTACTTGCTATGCCTCCATCCTCAGTGCTCAGCCAGTTACAGATCACAATAAAAGTGGGCTCCCAGGCAGCCAGCCAAAAGCAAAGGTGCATCATCATGCGGGATGTGGGCACCACCTTTAAATTTAATATGCTGGGTGTAAGGAATTCGTCAGACCGTTTTGTGCTTTTTAATTTGCACCCCAGTAAAGGTGGAAGAACGCTCAGCAGCACACACCAGATGGTGTAGCAGTTATTTACAACCCCGCCCCCCCATACTATATAAACTTTATGGCAGATTGATTGAGTTCATGTTGCCGTGTTTTTTTTTTTTCTTTTTGTCTGGGACACTTCAATACTTATCCACTTGCAGCCGAGTGAGGTTGTGCGGAACCATGAAGATGAATCTCTGGTAATGAGCTATTGCTCCAGGACAGACTGGGAGATGCTGGCCAGAGGCAGCACAACACCAAGCAGTGTGGATTAACAGTGAGGTGGTCTGGTGCAGGGGCCAAACACCACCCAACAGTGGATTAACGTTGAGGTGGTCTGGTACAATGGACACTCAACACCAAACTGTAGATTACAGTGAGGCAGTGCTAAGGACCAGGCCTTGGAAGTTGATAGGTGGTGCTTCCCAGGAAAGGCCCTTGATGCTCAGCCTTAGCTGCACCATGTCTCACCATCTTACTTCATAAAGTGATACAAAAGGTGTCGCCCCAGCTGAGCCATAATGTTGAAGCTGCTGCTGTTGTCGTCATGCAGCTCCTTCTGTGCCCTCCCAGAATGTCCAAGTCAGTGCCCTGTCGTCACAGCTGGAGGTCATGTGGGAGCCCCCACCGCTGGAAACACAGAACGGAAACATCCAGGGCTACAAGGTAGCCTCCCTTCATCTCTTTGCCTTTAATATATTCTGTTCTTCCTGCTTTTTCTGCCTAGTTAAGTCCGAACATATAAATCTGGCCACCTTGATTACTGGCATGAATGTGCTTACATACCTCTACATCCAAGCCTGGCTGGGCTTCTGTAGGATCAGAATCCAGAGGGTACAATGCTGTGATATTTTCTTCCACTGTGTATTACATGTGGCACATTTATGTAATTACTGGGGCTCCGGCACGGTCTTCTCTCCCAGATCCATTACTGGGAGAAGGAGAACCAGAACAGGACCGCAAAGGTGAAGGTCCTTTTCCTCCTGGAGACAATGGTCAGGCTAAAGAACCTCACCAGCTACACGTCCAACTTGATGTGACTCTTGGCCTTCAATGCAGCGGGGACTCACTCTGCAGGCAGGTGAGGAAACACCTTGATCACATTCCTGTTCTTCAAATACAGTTCTGGAAAAAATTCAAAGACCACAGCAGTTTCAACAGTTTCACTCATCTCTCAATTTATGAGTCTAGGCCTGTGTACAACATACATTTTTTTGCAAACTCCACTCTGGCTCTTCCCTGCTTCTCATTGATGAAGGACTTATTCCTTGCTTTATGGGTCTTCAGTCCCTTCTCTAGGAGCCTGTTATAAATTGTCCTAGCAGTTCACTTCACACCACTTAATGTTTCCCATTCTTTTTGAAAGTCACATCTTCCAATTTGAGTTGGCGGTCACCTTTGGAATTAAAAAGTTGCTTCTGCCCCCTACCTGGCTGGTTTTTGGTCACTGACTGTGTCCTGCTTCACCTTGTTCCAGTGTACTACTGTCTTAGAAACTTTGAGCCTGGAAGCAGCTTGTCTCACAGTGTAGCCTTCTGCCAGCAGAACCAGGATTAAACCAGGATTTAAAAATGCAGATTTTTAAAAAATATAGAGTAGTCTCTTAATGTTTTCCAGAGTTGTATAACATAGGGAAGGATGTTGATGGGAACCTGGAGGTCATTGCCTCACATCCCAAGACACGGCCTCACTGTTGTGCTCTTGATTTGACGTACTGCAGCAGAACATCCGGCCACATAAACATGCTAAGTGTAAAATCGCAAGGAGTGTCTTGGTACCCTGCATTAAGGCTAATTCATGCTTCACTTTTCCGTGTGCGCTTTCAGTTGTGGACAAGGGGACGTGATGTAAACATCCTGGATAAAACAAGAGGACGAAGGTAAACGTAAAGTATGAATTAGGCCTTAGCGTCCATGGGCCAGTAACAGGATTATGAGATGATTACATGACCGTGGGGCTGCAGCTAAATCCCAGTGACAAATGCCAGCAGCTAATGGGTTTCATGCTGATTTGAGCTGGGAATTAACACTTCTCTCTCTCTCTCTCTATTTTGGCATTTAATAGTAACGAATGGACCGCGCATCTAATCATGTGCAACATGTCTGAGTAACATACCTCCCACGCATAGTTCCCTGCCCAGTCTGGGTAGAGGTTGTGCATGTTTCAATGCTGTATTTGGTGCCTCTTTGTTGCAGCTAGATGGTCCTGGACAGATATTAGAGGGGAAATAAAGCAGTGTAAAAAGGAAAAGAGCTGTTTGGTTTTCAGAGTCCTGGCTGTCATCTGGGAGAAGCCTTCATCAGCCTGATTATCCTGAACCCTAAAGGAACAGCAATATGTTAGATATTCCTATAGCTGTGGACTTTTACATATTCACAATACCTCCTCAATTCTCTGAGAAATATTGAAAAAAATAGCTTTAATGTAGTTAAAGCCATGGCTAACCATTCTTATATCTGTGCAATTACTACCTTTTTTGTTTGCAACAGAAGCAATAAAAACATATTAAAATGAGAGTGGTTTCAAAACAGCAGGTGAGGTGGTTGCTAATGGAAAATTATAATGAAAAACAAGCGTGAGTGGTGAATTTAAAATCATATCAAATCATCAGTAAGGATCATACATTTTTATTGCACTCTTAAAAGCTTGAAAGGTTATTATCATTGTATATGAAACAATATGAGTTTCCATACTGGCACACCTGGAAGTATGAAGACCAAACCAAAACTGCATATTTTGCAAGATCTACCCTATACACCCAGAAAAGTCCTAAATTCCTTTGGCTGCATTTACCGGTATATGAAATGAGCTTCATCCCAGGACAATGAATCACAGCAGTCTTCGCAGCACTGCCCATCTCTCCACAGGTGTGAACAATATGGTGAGGGAGGACCCCAGAGCATCACACAGCGCTGGCTCAAGGTTCGAGACCTGGCCAAGGGTGTGACCTACCAATTCCGAATGCAGGCCCGGGCCTCGAGCTGGACGTCATGACGGGGGCAGTGGAAGGTGTCCGAGACCTTGTGACTTAAAAATGGGCCCTGTCAC
>JAOYFF010000046.1:7037934-7049582 GCA_025773925.1 Cryptomyrus ogoouensis
CACCATACACGTTTTTGGAGTCTATATCGCAGACTGAACCAGCAGCACCCTTACATGTGGCTTTGACAACTGTCAACACCACAGCAAATGCAAAAGAAGTGATTTTTCCCCAAAACCATCTCAATATCAATTGATAATTCTTTGGTTATATTATGTTAGTGATGTTCGCGGTGCCAAATCATAAGTATCCAAATGAAACTGTAAATAAATGTGAGAACAGCTAAAGGTTGGAATAGATCTTTTCCAGGTGTGAGATGTGTAGTCATTAGAGTTTTGATGCACTTCTACTGCGTACAGCTCACGTGCTCTCTGTGTACCCCCTTGCCTTGATGACCTGATCATCTGTTTGAAGGCTGTAAGTGAGCGACAGGTACAGTATGGCCGCCCTCTCAGTGCCGGGTTCTCCTCTGGACAGAATATTATCCGGGGCTGATGACCTCCTTTGCCTTTTCCCATCTCACTTAAAGAAGGGAGGTAGGAGTTTTGGTACCTAAGCAAATTATAATTGAGATATTTCTTTAAAGCATATGTACCAGGACATTTAGCCACATTAGGAATATTACTCATAATTATAAAAAGAGATGCAGCCCTTTTTAGAGTAGAGGTTGCATCAATGATTGTGAAGGTTCAGAAGAATCTCCGTAACAAAAGGTATGTTTGCCCCATACATCTACTCCAGGCATGTTGGCATCTCATGGTCAAACGGCTTTTGGGTTGAAGCTGGCAGGACCAAAGCTGCCCTGACTTTTTCCCTGAAACAGTCAAAACTTGGATCTTGCCTTGTCAGTCAGGTGGTAAAGTAGCTTGGATATTTTTTTTCTCCCTTTCTGAGCTTAAAAGGATCCAGTGTGAAGATCTTTTTTTTTTTTCTTGTTCTTGTTTTTGTTGTTTTTTTTTTTTTTTAAACTGTTTTTGTACATACTGATTGTGCTCTTAAGCCATATGGATATTGCTCGAAAGCAAACTGTTTTGTGGCCATCCATCTAAAAAAGATTAATTTGGTATTTTTTTAAAGAGAGAGGTGACAATTTGTTTTGGTCCTTTTTTAGGCTAGGTGCACATGTTGACCAGATTTTGTGTGTTAGGAGTCACTTTTTGAGCATTTTTAATATGTTGTTCTTGCCAAGTCAGTGTACTTAGTGTTACAGCCTCCGTTGGTCTGTGGTAGCCTGTTATTAGAACAGCACTGATTTGAATCATGTCAAGCCAGGCAAATATGAATGGAAGACTTATATTTTGCTAGAAATTAGGTTGTCTTTTTTAAATTTAAGGTGTCCCCAAATTCCCAGACAGGTTCTGCTTCCAGTTGTATGAGTGGAGGTTTAAGTTAATCGCTGCAGCCAGGGGTACATTAACATTTTCAGGGGGCCCTGGGCTATTTTGGGGAGGGGAGGAGGGAATGGCTAAAAATATGAACTGGGGGGGAGGGGTTTTAAATGTTATTAAACAAGGTTAGCCTGGTTAAACCTGTGCTTTAAAGCATAGTAATTCCTGAGCTGCTGAGTAACATTTATTTCTCTGGTCTTACACTTTACCCATTTGACATATTTCCAATTGAAGCTCCTTAAGGTTTCAATGCATATAGGTGAGGAAATTCTGAGCACTATTTCAATTTCAGAAAAGCATAAGCACAGGTTCATGAGTCCAAACCACAGTGGATTGTACAGAACACTGCCAGGCTGACCCTCTTCAGGGTGGGGTGGGGGGTCAGCCCTCTGCTGCACTGTACCGGTTCACAGTGGTACATCCTGATTCCATTTCCTGTCACACCAACAGAGGCACTCCGGTTCTCCTCGGAAGTGGCAGGTGGGGGTGGGGTGTTGCCAGGAGTGGACTGAAGGAGAGGTGTCTCTCAGTGTTTGTATTGTGTCAGGGGTCTTGGGGGTTCCCGGGACCCATTAGATCCCCGCGGTTCATGCAGTGTGTCTGGAGACAGTAATGCAGACAGTTTCTTTGGGATTCAGCAGCACAGATGTATTGCACTGATAATCAAGATGCTTTGCTCTGGCTTTTAAATACATTCTTTTGACTGTCAATATTTGAAAGCAGACTGGGCATGTGTTACCATTAGTGATGGAACATGTGAGACTTAAAAACCTACCATGGGCAAGATTACTGTGCATTGTCAATCACTGCCAACAGGAACCAACACAATAACATACGAGAAGTGGGTTAAACCATTCAGAGACTGACAGGGCATGACACACCAAGCCGCTGTGGGAAGCCTCATTTCTCCCATCACTAATAAGCGTAAATCTTAGTGTGAACTTTCCCATTTTGCTCTACCAATAAAGCCTTCTATTGAATTTGCATTTTAAAAATATGTTAATTCCCATGACTTCTGTATTTATACATTTATACAAATTTATACAAAAACCTTTAGTGTTACATGAGTGTAACAAAGCAATTGAAGTTTTAATTTATTGTAAATATAAATAGCTGTACAGGTCTTGAAAACAAGTGTGATATTCTCTATACTTTTCACAGTGGATGATGGATGTGCTACCACTGCATTATACAGAACCAATAAATAAATTATTTGGGAGATATTTTTGAAATAGAAAAAGGGGAATAAAAATTCTACCCTGTTACGATGTGAGTGTGTACTTCTTCGCCCGAAATTGTATAAGTCCAAATGTCTTATGAAATAACTGTGCATTTCCTCGGTTCAGTGACTCGGTTGTGATTTTTTTTCCCAGAAGGTGTCCTTAAGTCCTTAAGTTACACAGGAACACTAGGACCCTGTGCAGGTTTTGATTCTCTTAATTTAATTTATGACAGCTCCTTCTTCTTCTGATTTCTTTATATGAAACATTAAATTTAGGTTGCGGAAAGTAAGAACTGAAAATATTTTTCACAGTGAAGGAACCCTTTTGTGTTAAAACTACCTGAGCTCACTAAATATTTGTGCATTGTGAATGAGCTTTTTACAAAGCTTAAATTGATATGCAATTTTTAAAAAATGAAAATCTTTGTCAATAAAGCAGGATTCAGGGCTTTGCCCATGCTGTTTATGACAGGGATGGAGTGCTGTTGACCTCAACTAGGGATATAGTTAAGCAGTGGAAGGAGCACTCTGAGGACCTGAAAGCCACTAACATGCCTTCATTCGATGAAGTAGAGCCAGAGGAGGAGGAGGTCACTGAGGAAGGTAAAAAGCTCTTCAGTGGTAATGCTCAGGACTGCATGAGATTGGCACTGAGTTCCTGGAGGCTCTAAATGTCATTGAGCAAATGTCTTGGCTAACCTGCTTCTCCAGTGTTGTGTTGAGATCAGGGGCAGTGGCTTTGGATTGGCAGACTTGGGGTGATGGTCCCAATCATTATGAAAAGTGATCAGAGGATGTGTTCCAACTTAAGGGGGATCACACTTGACTGTGATGTACTTCTCATTTACAGTTTGGAAAATTCTGTCTTTTCCAGTACTTTATTTTTACTTTACATACAGTAAATGCTGAATCCACTGAGTCATGATATGTTTTTTTCTTTGTTTTTTTTTGGAGATGCAAAATGCATTTACTGTATTGTAAATAAACATTTCTCCTCGAGTTATATGCCCTGAATACAGTGTTTTCCATTTTCTTGATATAGTGTGCAGTGACTGCTCAGTATTGTTTTTATTTTGACTGCTTTGTGTATGATCTGAAGACCTTGTTTGGTTTTGAGCACAGGTAAAACTGTTTTGGGTGAATTGTTTGATTTCGCAAGAAGAGTCAGAAGTTTTGTGAATTTAGTTTGAGATGGTGTTTTGTGTTTACTGTTTTGAGAAAAAGATGCAAGATTTCAGAAAATGTGTTTTAGCGATTCAGAGAAACTGCAAACTGTGGCCTAAGCGTGACTGAGGCTGTATGAAGGGTCCGGCCACAACTAAGCCGCACCTCAGTGGCATCTACAATATGAATGTTCAGAAATGGAAACCACCAGAACAAGAGATAGCAATTGTTGAAATGGTAGTGGCCAACAATGCGATTAAGCTTCCGAGTGCATTCTACAAGACCTTTGAGAACATCACCTCTGCCAGTCTCTCTACCATAGATAGGGTGATGAAGAGACATGCCATGACAATGAAACAGCTCTACAGGGTTCCTTTTTCCAGAAATTATGAAAGGGTGAAGGAGCAAAGGTTCCTGTATGTGCAAGTACAGTAATGTCAATGTAACCTGAGACTATACTTTAAGCATACAATTTTGTAATTTTTTTCTTTGAGTGGTGTGTCACACTATTGGATGTTCATTTGCAATTTGATCTGATGTGCTGATTTTTGCTTTGCAGAGAGTGATGGAGTATGTGGACACATCTGTGTACAGTATATGGATGAAGCAGGATTCAAGCTGAACAAAATCAGGCGACGTGGCGAAACATAACAGGCGATTGAGCCACAGTGTATGTGGCAGGTCATCGTGGTGGTAACATGACCATGTGTGTGGCAATATGAGGATGGTATAATCCACCATGTTCCCACCATTGGACCCTATAACCAATGGAGTTCTCACCACCATATTCATCCTTCCTCGACCCAATGGAGGAATTCTTCTCGGTGTGGAGGTGGCATGCATGTGACCAACGGCCCCACGACCAGTGGCCTCTACTGGGGGGAAGGGATGCTGCTTGTGAAAATATCACCGCGGAAGCATGCCGAGGGTGCAGCAGTCAAGGAAGTTCTTGATGTTGATGAAGTGCTGTGGCCAAACAGAGAAGACAGGCTGGATGCTGAGATGGCTTGAAATTATACTTGCATTATATTTACAATACAGGACATCACTGTATGTTTCATAATGATTTTTTCCCTTTTGTAAAAAAAAAAACATTTTGTTTCATGTCATTTAGAAGTTATATTTGAATGTATACTAGATATCTGTTGCATATCTGTATATTTTACATTGACAACAAAATAAATTGTGTGCCTGGTTTTGGTTCAAGTACATAGAATTTTTTTTGGGGGGGTTACCTATGCATTGGTGAAGTGTGCTTTCTTTATGGGGACAATATTTTACTGATGACTTGTTTTGTGTGATTTGGTCAAAGTTTTGGGAGTTTTTGGTTCCTTTGCCCGTGTGATGCAGTGCTATAACTGCCTTTACCAATTGGGAAATGCATGTAGAGTTTTGCAACAGACATGAACATTTTGGAGCATCTTAGCAATCAAGAAACTAATGAAATATCCCTACCCTGGTGGGTCAAATTACTTTGAAATGAGCATTCATTAACCAGCAGCCCCATCACAGTACTGGTGTAATTCACAGTTGTCCATGATTGGCTGTTTGTCCTAAAAGTAATGCATCCACATGACAACAGCACCCCATGGCAGAAGAAGAAGGCCCCCAGCTTCACGGCAAATGAAATGGAGATCCTCCTAGAGGAGGTGGTGCTGCGCAGGGACATATTACCATCAAGTTTCCGGAGCCCAATGTCGAAGGTAAGCAACACCTCTGGGAAGACATTACCAGAAAGGTGACAGTGTTCAGTCCCAGCCCACAGAGGGAGTGGGACATCATCCAGAAGAAGTGACATGATTTTGCCAGTGTGGCCAAGGTCAGAGATGCTGCAGTGCGGATAGACTGGGAGCAGACGGGTGGGGGCCCCAGCTCTGCACCCGCACTCACCCCCAGTTACTGGCGATATTGGGAGAGATAGCCTCCCAGGGCATCTCAGGCAGGTGAAGTTGCTAACCCTCACCCTCAGATCAAGACATCCTCACAGCCCTGCCAGCAGTGGTATAGCTTCTGTAGTACCTTCTACACCACCAACATCACACACCTCCATAAGGTCACCAGGCTCCACTGCACTAGCTGAGGCTGAATTCCAGAGGCCATACATTTCAGTGCCCATCATACTTCCAAGTCTGTGTACGCCTATTCATGGTGGTAAACACACGCCAACCATGTGCATAACCACTGATTTCAAGTCTATCTGTGATCACATTACAGATGCTGAGCAGGCACAGGACCAATGACTTGGGAGTGTCTCATGGCCATGGCAACATATCGCCATAATTTCTGTTAACTTCCAAGTGAATGGTACATGTCATTTGTTCCAATAAAGACTTGAGGGCAACAATACCTGTGTATGTCATTGACCTTGGGATGACCAATGGCAATGGGACTTGCTAGACCCCATTTATTGGGGCATGTGCCCCCGTGCAATCTGACCGTCGACATTTGGCAGTTGGTTATTCAGGTTGATAATACTGGGAAATTAATGGATGTTGTCTAATCTATGGTGTCAAAGCAACACAGTGTAACACAAAATACAAGGTGAGTCATGCACCTTGCGGTTTGGAGTCATACACCCTGCCGTGCACATTACTGTCTGTGTACATTACTGTCCTTGCAAAGCAGTGGCAATAACACTGGGCTGAGCAAATGTAGTTTACATAGCACGTCATACATGCAGCAGGCTTTTAAGGACAAATGTGATTTGAGTAAATGGGGAGCCCATGTCCCAGTAGAGCTGTATGTCTAGTAGTGTCCCTGGCAATGGCACGATAGCAGGAAGAAAAGTCACTTTACTGTCTTAACATAAGACAATGTCCCCTGTGCCACACTGAGCACTAAGGATTATTCCATGGTGTCTTTGGGGGCAGATATAATTGACCTGCATGTCAAAGAACCTGCAGTATGGACTCCTCTGAACGTCACAAACACACGTGTTTACATTCCTTGACTTTGCCATTTGATATGTGTGTGCATTCTGACGCTGTTTTGCCAGCAACTGTTTGGACATTTATGTTTGGAATGAATTGAGCTGGGGAATAAGAACTGGAAAAGGTCATTAAAAAGGTTGAGTGTAGAGAAATCATGGGCATGATGTGGAAATATGTCAGAGAGATGAACACGGTCATGGAAAAACCGACGTGGGACTGAATAATTGGCAGGACATAAATGTGTAGGGGACGGGCAGTCAAGAAAAGAGCCAAGGTGCTGTGATTGGTGCCTGAGCAGGAGACAAAGGAGAGGAAACCCATCATGCAAAAACTGCTTGGATGAGTTGATGTTGTGGGTGTGGGCATGAGCGGTGTTCAGTCCTGTTTAGCCTGAGTCGCAGGATTAGCAACTGGAATGAGTAGATACCATTGGAGGGGGTAGCCACTGTCTCTGAGATATACACTCTGGCTGAATATTCCTCATTCAGCATCTGCACCCACTGCTGAATTGGCCAACGCGAAGTTATCCTAGGTGCTGCCTGGCCACTTTGCCACCATGTCTAGGATCAGTCCACCCTGTGGTCCACCACCACTTGGACATTGATGGCTGAAAACCCTTCCTGGATTTCAGGGCTGAGAGCTAAGAGTTCCATTTTTTGCTGCCGTCCGAGTCTAAGCTTCTTCAGCAGTGCTGTGTCGAACATGATGCCCAGAGGGCAGAAGTTTTGCCAGATGAAATGATTTGTGGCTGTTAAATGGCTCTGTCTTTGATTTAGCACAAAAACACGTTGTATTGCTGCCATGCTTTGGCATTACTCTGGGATTACTCCCCCCGGGGCAGTTCCCTATATACTGCCTCCTGCCATTTAGCCCCTGAATGTTTGCCAGCTTGTATAATTTTGGCCAAAATAATTACAAATTCAACAGAGTGCAGCATGCATCCATAGTAATGTACACATTTATTTTTTGCATGACAACACTCCCATTAATGTCATTGTTAAAATTTTTAGCCTACTGCAAATGTTGAATTATTAGGTTTGCATATTCCTTTGAAGCTTGAGATGTTACTGAGTGAAACTGCTAATTTCAAAGGCGTGTAGTCCAGACAGTGTGGGCCATTAGCGATGTGAGCTGACAACAGTGATAAGCGTCAGCTAAGAGAGGTTCAGATCAACCTTACAAAAGTATGTCTTATGAAAGCCAAAATTAACTAAGGACGATTTAAGAACCTCAAAGTAATGTTAAAGTACAGCTTAAGGTAGAAATGCAAATGACATAGCATTAAGAAGGTTTCTGGAAACCTACCCTTGAACTTAAAACACATTGTTACTGTCACAGAACATATTGGGACCAAATGGGAACATGTTGGTTTTAATATAAAACATTTTCCCAGACCTGCCAACCTTGAAGAAAGTCTTGGAGTACCACCTTATGCTCATGTACATATGTGCGACCAGAAAGAGACTTAACACAATGTACAACAATATACTTTGGATAGCTGACTCATTTGTTAATGTCAGAAATCTAAATTCAAACAGTAGCTCAATAGTAGCTCAGTATAATCTCTGGCAGGAAAAGGTTTCATGAGTTAAATTGACTGACTGTAACCATGACCTTAAGAAAAAAAAACCTGATCCAACACACATCTGAAAATAAAGGAACCCATTTACAGTATTTTAATATAAAGTCTGGCAGTAAAATGTTTAATGAATGAATCAAACAATTAAAAAAATAGGCAAACAATAAAAGAAACAAGTTTTTGAAAAAATAGCCATTTCTCTGCCCTCTGCTCCACTTCCAACATACACCTGACAGCTGGCTTTCAGTTTGTCATTTTTGCTTAACTGACAATGACTCAGGTGTTAGTTGCACTTGCATTCTGCAGATTTGCTTCATAATATTCCATTTAATATTATGAATACTATGAAAATCAGTTCAGCACAGAAGAGTCTGCTATCATAATGTAGGAAGTTTCTGCTTTGTCTTGCTATAGGATGCTGAACATGCACAAACTCAAAAAAGTAAATATATTTTGGATAAATGCTCAAAAAAACAGCAGCTGTGATGCTTATAATATGAATAAGTACCAGCACTATTAGATATCACTTTGCAACGGTGGGTGGCTAATCAGGAGGTTCTCAAGAATCCCCGGCAGGCTACTCCTAAATGTACAAAATTGTACAAGAACATTTGCATTCATGTACTAAAACATTTGCCAATTTGTGTGAAACAATGAGAAATGACATTCTGCTGTGCAGACGTGCCATTATGGTGTGGGGATTACACTGGCTATTTTGCAATGTTAATTGTCATTTGAGAATTGTGCCAAAGCAATCAAGAAAAACCGTAATGATGCACACTTTGATGCGTCCTTGTTTATTTATGACAAGGCCGCTCCACACTTTAGCAAAATGAGGGTAAAAAATACAACATGAAAGCAAAATTAAAGCACTTAGGTAAGAATGTTCATTTGATGGATAATTGACATATGAATGGAAACCTTCTAATAGTAATAGTCATTTGTTATGTTTAGTTGTATATTGATTTACTGGGCTGTCTGGGAACTTAAACTGCCAGTCAGAAATTGAGTCACACTCCAGCCCTATGTAAAGTTCACCCATGGCTTAAGATAAACAGTGGAGAAATTTTTTTAGAATGCAAAATGTAAAGCAATGCGAAGTTCCCCAGTCACTGTTACAAAACTTTAATTAGTCATGCAAAGTTTGTCACAGTGCAGAACTGTGAGGGAAAATGCCAAGGCTAATGCAATTTAATCTGCACATTTTTTTTAAAATTATTATTATTTTGGCATTCCCCCAAAAATCTCCTCCCCACTTCAAGAACCAACCAGTCAGAGTTAAGGTCGAGTGTTGCTGTTAATTTTTGGATCCTAAGTACTTTCTCTTGAAATGACATTACGCATTTTATCAATCAACTCACTGCTTGTGAATTTTTGTAACAGCTGGGTGAAGGGATGGGAGACAAAGCCCACGCTATGATTCGTTGAACTCTTCTTCTTATTTTGCTTTTTGACAGGCTAGACCACAAATATGATATGAAAATTAAATATAAATCTAAACTAAAATTAAAAATAGGAAATTTGTTTCCATTCCCTTGTTGTAAATCGCTTTGGATAAAGGCATCTGCCTAACGAATAAATGATTATATTTGTATTATTTATCATCAGCCAGGTTTACCTCAATGCACTAAATATCTTCATTGCCCCCATGAGACACCTCATTCTTTCTCTCCCTAGTTCACCATCTCCCCAGTTTAAAAACTCTAAATCACCACAAGTGAAAATGGTCACATGTATTGCATCATCTAATTGGCAGCAGTTTTAACAATAATTAATGATTTCGTCCCAGGTCCATCACAATATTTTATTGTAAATACATAATGACTGAAACTACAAAAAAGAAAACCGAAGGAAACATAGTACTTTTTAAGATTATATTTAGCATAAAACAATCAGACCCTGTTGTCTTATCAGCCACATTATTAATTTGATGCAAACACACTTCAAGGATTCTGCCTGAAAGCTTCGTCTGGAAGCTCCATCGGCCCGTCACTAAAATAAACTGAGCACAACAACTAACAAGGGGCAGGTGCGGCTAAACAGAACTAGGGGCAACAAGGAGTAGGTGAGGACAATCCAATCAATTAATCAATTAATGCGCAGGTAAATATGTGCAATAATCCAGTGTTATGTGTTTTGCTCCACACTAGACAATGCCTTACAAACGTCAACAGGCAAGACATTGTCCTTTAACATCATATTGCACACATCAGGTTCTGAACTGATCATACCTTACTACCTCTCCCCCCCCCCCCGATCCTCTAGGTAAATATGTGCAATAATCCAAAGTGTTATGTGTTTTGCTCCACACTAGACAATGCCTTACGCCCTCTACATCACACAATGGTCAAACGGAGAAGTGCATTCAGCAAGAGTCAAACAACTCCACTGCTCCAGTGAGCACTATTTGAGGTACTACTACTACTACTACTACTACTGCAGTGGTTAGCACTGTTGTCTCACATATCTGGGACCAGGGCTCAAGTTTCCACCTGGGTTACAGGTGTGTGGAGTTTGCATGTTCTCCCCATGTTGTCATGGGGTTTCCTCCCGGTACTCTGGTTCCCCCCCACAGTCCAAAGACATGCTGAGACTAGTTGGAGTTACTAAATTGCCCATAGGTGTGCATGTGTGAGTGAATGGTGTGTGAGTGTGCCCTGCGATGGGCTGGCCCCCGTCCTGGATTGGATGAATAATAATAATAATAATAATGAATAATAATAATAATCCAGTGGATCATGTGCAGTAATTCATATTCAGAGTGCCATGTGTAATTATTCTGAGTGTTATGGTCAATAATCCAGAGAGGTGTGTACAATAATCCAGAATGTCATGAGCAATAATCCAGAATGTCATGTGCAATAATCTAGAGTGTTATGTGCAACAGTATTCCAGAGAGTCTGTTCTTTTTCTAGTTTACTTTTGTAGTTATTATTATTATTGTTATTATTGTTTTCACTGCTTACTTTCATGATGCATTAATGCATCTTTACACCTCTAGCAATCACCTATAGCCAGTAATGAAAAAGTCAGTCTTTACAGTATGAACTGAACCATATTAGAAAATTTCACATTGTGATATTTGCAGTCTTTGTGATAAACACTGCAATATTCATAAAAACAAAAGCTAATTTGTTAAGCATGTCCTGCAGGACATCATTTATCATGTTCTGAAATACTGCAACGGCATTACTCAGACTGAAAGGCTAGCTCCAGAGGAAATAGGATCCAACCAAAGGTAGTGCCCCAGTCCCTGGCAATGTGGGGATTGCGCCTAGGCAACCACGATGCCCCAACACCAGGGGGTGCCTGGGATGAGTCAATAATAACTAACCCCCATATGGACCCGGTTCAATTTGCATATCGCACAGACAGAGGTGTTGACGACGCAAAATCATTCATTATAGACACCATGCATAAACATCTG
>JAOYFF010000046.1:7101757-7115281 GCA_025773925.1 Cryptomyrus ogoouensis
CATAATGTTGACTAATTAGTTTGTGATGTGACTCATATGACAGAGCAGCCTTTGGTTTTCTAAAGCCTGTATTTAACCAGTGACTACTGTACAAACTTTAACAGCTGGGGCTGTACTGAGTTGAATACTATGGTCCTTGTGAAGTATAATGATTAATTTCAGAAAGTGGGGAAGAAGGAAAAAAAGAAAAAACAACCTGTCCTGGAATCAATTTAACATTTAAAATTTGGAGGACAGTTCTTGAAATCGCTTGTAATCTGATGAGAGGGTGTGGTGGGGGGGACATGTGCATTCTTAATGATGAGAGGGCATGGCGGAGGGGGGGGGCATGTGCATTCTTAATGATGAGAGGGCATGGCAGGGGGCAACCAATTGCATGACATGCATCCCCTCCCCCCCAAGTAGAATGAGACACTATGTATGGTGAAGCACTCTTCTGGCATGTATGGGAACCTGCATCTCACAGTGGGGCACCGTACATCATTGGCCTCAATGTAAGGGCAGTCGTCATGCATATTTTTCTCTCCATTACAAGGGCACTTCATCATGTTTGCATATTGTGTTCATATCTGAAATAAATGGGAATGGTGAATTTTTTTGCCACTCTAAAGGGCACTTTTTTTCAACCTTGGGGACTTCCCCTCGTGTTCCCATCCATCCATCCATCCACCTTCTATTACTCTATACTCAGTACAGAGTCACTGTGGGCCAGGAGGAGTAGCCCACTGAAACCCAGAGAGTCGTCATGCTGCCATGTTGTCTGTTCAGATCAGGCCTGTGGTAGACTTCACTCTCATTTGGCTGCCAGAACCACACATCTCGAAATTAAAATCAGCTGCACTTCCTGACACCTGTGAAGTCAATCATTATGTAATCATTCTCCCCTTTGGACTACCTCATCCCCGCCCCCCCCCACCAACATGGGCGTTGTTAGGTCAAATAACTGGAGGCTATAGCCCCGAGTATTTAAGCCTAGACCTGAGTATTTTAGCCTAGACCTGAGTATTTCAGCCTTGATGTCAATCTAAAAACAAAAAAATCAAACCCTGGGTAAACTTGACTTAGCCCCTGATCTTTTAAAATATCTAGAAACCCCCGTGGCCCCCATACATATAGCCACACAATATGGGTAGGAAGGAGTGGAGGGGGGGTTGAGGTTTTAAGTCAAGATGAGTACTGGGATCTGCCCCTCTGCCAGCTTTTACTGTGTCCCACCAACTGAAAGTCAAGTCTGAGGAGTCCTGAGTACTTTTGTAGGATGGGGGTTGGAACAGAGTAAGTTGAATGATGAGTCACCTTCACTGATGTTTGAGACCCTGGTCACCCATAGCTGTCCGTCGCTAAGGAAATTTGATGGTCCAAGATGAACATTTTCCCTACAGCGATAAAATGAGTCCTTTCATATTCATTCAGATGAACACCCCCGCGGTGCCTATTCCGGCTTTTACCCCATGAAAAGGTCGGCATCGGGGGGGCTCGGCTTTCCCCGCTGCGTTGGAATGGATCTGTCGGCCGCCGGCTGTAAATTCCGTCCGCTCGGATGCGACCGGGAGGCTTGTGTGATTTACCGCCGGGCTCCAGCACTCTGAGCGCATTTGGAGATGCTGCGGCGGCACGTGTTTGCATTTCATAAGCCCGGCGTGTTGTTCTGCGAGCCGCGGGTCAGTGTGTCACAGTGCAGTCAGACCCACAGCGGCTGCAGTCGTGTGCAGCTGGCTTTCTGGGTGTCGGTCTTGTTTACTAAGTGGATCTGGCAGGACAGGGCTGAGTATTACCTGTATTATTAGCCTGTGGGGGGGTGCCTTCCCAGTGCTGGAAGCCGATTGGCTGGGGTGTCAGCCTGAGACGTGGAAGCTTAAGGTAGCAGCCGGCTGGAAATGTTCAGCTGCTGAACGACATCTTGTATGGTGTCTTGTGGCAGCAGTGAATGTTCTGTTACGGGGTCCAGAAATGCCGCAGCAGCACTAAAATGCCTGAACACCTCTGATCCAAGCAGCGAAAATTGAACTGATTTCAGTTTTTTTCATTTTTTTCTGATTATGTGTTTTTAATAAAGGCAGTCTTTTATAAAATGAGAGTGAAGCACTTGGTCATCTAAACTGCATTTATGCAGTGGAACATGGTAAAGTATACATTTACTTAAACATTTAAAGACTGTGGTTTTGCATACTGGCCCCCTGCCAAATTGTTGCATGATTCTCTGTTATCAGAAGGGTCACTCTGTAAAATTTGCCGCCTGGGGATTGGGTCGCCCATGGTAGATTTTTGCTGTGGGCCCAGATCTAGATGCCTCCCCCCGGTTCCTCTACATCTGCTTCTCTGCATTTATCAGTGAGTAGACTGAAACTGTCATAGATTTGTTGAAATTATTATTATTGCATAATCAAGTCTTCACATAGTACATCAGCACAATAATAAAACACAATTACTACACATGTAACATGAAGGTGACCTAAGCTTTAATGGCTTGTTTCTCCTACACATAACATGTCACCTATCTTGTAATATTATGTCAAATAGAAAATCTAAAGGCTAAAGAGAATCCTGAATGTTTTAGCCGTGGTGCCAACGGGGACGTGAAGGACAGTCATACTAACTGTAATGTTGGATGATGCAGAGAATTAGCAAAGTATCTCCTCAAAGCTGAAAAGGTTAACAATAGTCTATTGGTTGTGGCACTTTGTAAATACTTATTAAAATACCACCTGCTTGAATGGTGGCTGCTGTCCTACAAGGGTATGGGTCTGCCTGTCTGCACTGCTTGTTCCTTTAATCTGGCTAAAGTGAGGGCCAGCTTGGAGCTGACTACCCACTCTCTGCCTTTAAAAAGCTGCACCCAGCGGCACATATCTCTATTAGCATTTCCTTCCATAGCTAATTGTTTTTTTATGTCACTGACATGTTATTTATTGAGGCCCCAATCGGCGGCTACACAAACCGCCGGGGGTAGCTGGGGAAGGGGAAATCATTCTGGCTCCCAGTTGGCGAGTAGAGAGGTTCCAGTGGTCCCAGCACTCTGCAAACTTATCTGTGCTTCCAGGCAGACAGGCAGCCTGTGAGAGAATGCCTTTTCTACTGGGCTGTGCTCTAGGTCACCTTGATAATTCCATTACCATATTGCTTCAAGATTAAAACTGCACCAACAGGGGAAATCATTCAACATATTTTTTTTCCACCTACTCATTTTACAGACTAGACTCAAACCCTTTTATGTGTCTGACGGACAAGTCCTGTAAGACCTTTCCTAATATGAAAAATATGTTAAATCATCCCATTGCAAGTTCTCTCTGTCCTGCACGTTTCTTCCTATGTTCATTAGTATCTTCCAGTGTTTAACAACTCCTCTGTGTTTAAAAACTCCGGTTTTAGTTGCACTTGGCTCCGGCATTTTGACCCATGTCTGTCTTCTGGTTTTAGACTGTATTTTGTCTTTGTTAATAAAGATTATGATGGATCCTACACATGGACCCCGGCCCTATTCCTCTCAGAACACCTCTCCCTCAGAGGTGGATCTAGCAGGGATCCACACAATCTTGGCACGTCAAGAGGAGACTTGAGACTTGTTCTTGAGTGTGTAACGTCGAATAAGTCTCTCATCTCCATATTTCTTTTCACTGTTTATTTCTGGTTGCTAGTGGTTAAATTTGAATGTGTTAAAATGAATAGGATGCGGTGTATGTGTGTGTTTTTGGGAGGGAGCTGTCAATTAATTAGGGCATACACATGACAGAAAGATAAATCAGCACCTATGTGGGTGAGCTTGTCCATTATCAATGAGCATTTGCCCACAGTCTCTGCAAACTCTTTGTCTGTCACCTCCAGTCTGTGGAGTAGCTTATTTACATCCAAATCCTGCTGTGCAAAGAACAAATTGCTAGAGAGCTTGCATTTCCGCTTTTCCCTTTTATAACCAGACAGGATAGCACTGAGTCTGTTGCATTGATTGTTCACATCAGTGGCCATGGCAATGGGATCCCTCTCCTCTTTTGGCCCAGGTGAGGATTTACTGGTGAATGAGTCTCCAGTCAGTCCTTCCATGTTGCTGGCCTTGATACCATGTGGTATTGTCTGAGTGGCGGGAGATCCTCCCCATATTGCCTTTGACAGCTCGAAATATAGGAGAACTACTCTCCCATGTCCATGTCTCCTCACAGAGTCAACTACTTGTTTATATTACATTCATACAGCCTTAAGTTTTACCAAAATGATTGCTTTTAAAACGTTGTCTGTCCTGTGTGGGTAGTTCTTCATCAAAGATTGTGCCTCTTCAGGTGACAGATACTGCTCCTTGTAGCACTGTAAAATTTAGCTGTATTTGGACTGATACGACTCCTGGTCTGTTTTTTTCTGATGCTTTGCTTGACCAATACTTGTACGTAGTGATAGACAAAATGACACTACATGAATCGTTTTCTGTGCTTTTTGACCCCACTAGATGGTGCTCTTGGTTTGTGTTGTGGCATGCTTTGTGCACTTTTTTGAACAGAAAGCACCATCTAGTGGGGGTCAAAGATTACAGCAAATGGTTCATGAAATGTAATTTTGTCCATCGCTACTTGTACTTTATTTTTGACAGTTTCACCTCGCTGTCAGTCCACACAAAACAGTCAGCTTTGCTGCTTCTTGTCGTCATTGCTGTTATGTGTGTGAATACAAGTTGCAAATGAAAGATACCAGCATACTTCCAGCTCTTATTTATTCTTGACAACCTACCTATGTTCGTTTTGACCCCTTGTGGTTCATTTGTTTCATGTCATTTAGTCATTAAGTTTGGCTTATAATAAAGTTTGCCACAGGGTGGGTTGCTCTTGATCATGCCCCCTCATGACACGTCCATTGAGGTGGGATCTGTGAAAGTCCTTCAGGTGGAGTTCCCGTGACAGGTTTTATCTGTCTTATGCAACGCTTGGCTCTGCTGCACCTCTCCTGGCTGCTGTCCAATCTGACTCGACATGACACTTTTTCCGCATAGATAGTTTTGTCTAAACTCAGATGACAAACAAACCAAAACCACAGAAAGCAAAATGATGCCAGGGAAGCACAGTAAAATTCCTCCCCACCACACTGTCATTTTCGGGGGTTAATATCATTGCAGTGTTAGGTGCTAAAGCAGCTGATGACAGAGCAGAGAAAGCCACAGTGGGCAGAAGGAGAATGAGGAAAATGAAATACGAGTAAACTTAAAAATCAGCAGTCAGTTGCTAAATTGGTTAGCGTGAGAGAGGAAAGTGTGGGAGACCACCGAGGAAGCAGATGGTTTTGTTTCACATCCTGACAGCAAACACCTCCAGCTCAGGACAGAACTGTACACATGTGAAATACATCCAATTACTCAGCATGCTATACAATTTACCATACAACTTGTGTGACAATAATTGTCCATTTTCCAGAACTTAGGCTCTGTGTGAGTGCTATCCAACGTGTTCTTGTGGGTTGGATTCCACCTACAGGCCAAAATCACATGGTTAGGTGAGCTGAGGTCTCTAGGCAGTTTATGTGTTGCTGGATTACAGGAGAAGACATGGCGTGAACATCAGCGTTGATTTACAGTAAGAAAACACAAATGCTTTTAGGGTAAGGAAGAAGATTGTGGACATGAATTCATATCAGGGGAAAGAACAAGGTTCACCTAATTCTGCCCAATTTGGACATCATGTATGCCTGAGTACTCAGTCCATGATAAGACGTAATTAGCTGATGGTTGCATCATCACTCTGCCTTCACAGAGAAAATAAAGATAAAAATATCAGTACTCCAATTTTATATCCACCTGGAATTGTAGGATGGCAGACCCTGACTAAAACTACAGTGAGGATGAATGTGTTACCACATGGCTAAACCAGAGAAAACAGCAAAGTATATGCCAAGTAAAATGAAAATCCCCAATCTCTGCTACTCGTCTGGTAAATTGATGGGCCGTATACGAATCAGGACCCTGTGCCTTTGGTTGGCAGGGCACCAATTCAAATCTCAGGGAATGGCTGACTCTGCTTTCACAATTATATGTCTCTTTGGATAAAAGTGTCTGCAAAATAAATTAATGTAATAAGAATAATATTACTAACAATAGGAATGGCACCCCCCTCGCAAATATACAAATAGTATTACAATGATCATCGCCTCCTTATATTATTTTGCAACTGGAACTGAGTGTATGAAGCAATATTGGGAAGTTACTGGCATTCTTTGAAGGCCTGAGACTGCTCAACAGCAAAGCATGCATGGCAGTAATAAGCATTTACCATTAATGGACACATTCACAGATAGCTTATTGTCACGATCCGCTCCGAACGATCCTCATGTGTGCCACGCCCCCTCATTACTTCATGTTACTTCCTGATTGTTCCCACCTATGTCTAGTTAATTCCAACCTGTCCTGTGTATTTAGTCCGAGTCTCAGTCAGTTTTCCCCAGATCTGTCATCGTCTATTCCCACGTGTGAGTACCCGTCCTGCCTGTTTGCCTCCCAATAAACCCCGTTTTGTTTGTCAACCTGGCTGCTCTCGCCTCCACTGCCTGCTCGCCGCTCGCACCGTGACACTTATCATAACAGTCAATAATGCAGAGACTGTAGTGTGGTTTGCAAAGGAGAAGGAAAATACCACAGTCTTAAGAAATGGTTTTAAACTATTTTGATTGTAAACAGCATTTCAAATAAAACTAAACACCATACACACCGTAAATCCAGGAACTCCAGGAAGAGAACGTATTCGGTTGGAGCTTGGAACGCTTCCCTTTGCCGTCTTTCCATCAAACTGACCTCCTCATACACTTGTGATTCATGGATGGATATCAGAAGACAAAGCAGCCTAACCCGAGACACGCAGCTTAGAGGGCAACATGGTCATTAATGCCTATTTCTGTCACTTTTAACACAGCTGATTGGCTCTGTATGTTCTCAGGGTAAATAAGCTGGTTGTAGCCACATAATCCACCAGATATTCTCCCGCAGTGCTGAAATGCTGGTCAGGTGACCCACTTTGGCTTAAGCAGCCTGCAGTGTGTGGTAGTACATTTTTTTTTAAGTATAGAAAGGGCTTTTACGGGTTTGTGAGGCTTGGTACATTGTCCAGATGTTAATTAGAGGCTGTTATTTCTCAAGATAAAAATTTGAGTGTCACCAAAATACGTGAGGCGAGGAAAATGAGGCAAGGAAGTGAAGCCAGCATTGTACTTTTGTTTATTATGAGAAAATGGGATTGTAAAATAATTCCTGCTGGGGAAGAAAGCTGCAGTATGAGGTGGAAAGGAAGAAGAAAGAAGCATGTCAATGTTCTATGCACTGGAGGAGCGTGGTCCAGTCTGCAGCAAATCTTCACCCATGTTTCAGCAAAGGCCACATGTTACATTTACGTTTTATTTATTTAGCAGATGCTTTTACCAGAAATGACATCTGATTCAGAAAGCAGGATCAGCCAGTCGCTGGGGCATTTGGGGTTAATGGCCTTGGTCAATGGTGAAATTACTCTGCAAAACCTGGGAACTGAACCGGTCGACAAGCCACACCCAATGGATTTCCACAGCTGGGCACTTGCTCCTTACAGTACTCTGCCCAACCCCCCTGCCCACCCCCCACTCCAGTACTGAGTCCTTGTTGGGAGGGGGGTTCATATACACAGTCATGAGTATTATGCTTGGTGAAGAATGCCAGGTCGTCCCAATGGACTAACATCCTCTGTGCCTCATCATCAGGAACACGAAAGCAACAATTCACAGCTTAAGCCGATGGGGGTGTTTCATCCATGCGACAACACCTGGTGAGCCTTGGCAGACTCAGTAATTACACATGAATGAAACATGTATCTACTTATAAAGCCAGAACCATCGTACCTGGCAGCGTAAAGGCTGATCCTCATTAGAGGGGGCCGCCCAGCCCCTGCAGATGATGGCTCATTAGTGTTTAATGAACTCCTAGTCCTTGGCAGCATGCTTTCGGTGTTTTCTCGTGGTGAGGTTTCCACAACCCCATGTTCCCAGCTCCCAGGGTGAATCATCGCAATAAACACCCAGAATGAGTTCATGGATGCACTCTGCGACATAAAGGTGAGGTGGCAATGGATTTTACTGAGAAACCTTGATGAGACTGAGTAGTTATAGCTTTAGCTCATTTGAAATTATTGTTCTTAATCTTGCTGACTTATCTCCTTGTGGCTCATCTCTTTGTAGTCCTTCACCTCCAATCATCATTATAATTGTCTATAGACCGCGTGGTCCATACAGTAATTTTCTTAAGGAGTTTGCAGATTTTTTAACAAACCTGGTGGTCACTACTGACACAGCTGTGATTGTTGGCAACTTTAATATTCACAGGGAGAATGACAGTGATCCTTTAACAACAACGTTTGCTGCTATTTTTGGCTCTGTGGGTGTATGTCAGAATGTAGTTGGGCTTACTCATGCCTGTAACCATACCCTGGATTTGATTCTTAGTCATGGTGTCCTGGTGGAACAAGTATCTATTATCCCTCAGAATCCTCTGCTGTCAGATCATCACTTGTTAACATACAGTGTAGCCTCCCTTCGGCCCCAGCTCCAAAGTACAGTATCAGACATTCCATTGCCTCATTAACTACAACATTTCTCAACCAACTTCCACAGTCTTTTTTACCTTACATCTGAAGCATCGTGTGAAAATAAACTTGAACGAGTAACTGCGAACATGGAGCAATCACTTCACAGCATAAACATAATGGGTGTGATATGGGTCAGGTTCCTGTCATCAGCCTTAAAATAGTTGAGGCTTTAAACATGTCAGACCTCTAGAGATGTTTCAGGTTAACCTGATAGCTTCTCATCCCCTGCACAAAACACCACAGCATGGAGTCCCGGTTTTACTCGTTAATTTACGTCACTCACCCAGCGCGCGGAACATAATGGCACAGGAAAAGTGAAGTATTAATTGGCCTTAAGACTTTTTTTCAATGTTTTATTGATTTTTATCAATTGAACACACAACAAAATGACATAAAACAAGCCAACACCAAGATAACACAGGACAGTGTGACAAATTACAGAACGAACAGTTTAAAAACCAATCAGTAAAATAATAATTACAATACTATACAAATGCAATACAGTAGCATCATTCAATCTAGCAAATGAAATTACATCACAGCACATGCTGCCCTACACATATTCATGCCCATCACAGTATAACGATGTGAATGTCACATTCAGGGTTCCACTGAAAAGTTGGCCTCTCCCTAAGTATTAGATCCTTCATTTCATTGGGCAGCTGGTCTAAGACTGGTTGCCAAATTTTACAAAAAAGTTTAATTCCCTCTAATATTAGCAGAAAGGTTCTCCATTGGAAGCACCTTATAAATATCTCTGTACCACTATGACACTGTTGGGAGTTTGCCTTTGATCCACTGAAACAGAATGCATCACCTGGTCAAAAGCAGAAGTTTTTCTATAAGATTTTATTGTCCAAAGGCAAGGCCAGATCCCTCCATAGACGACCTACTAAAAACAATCCAGGGAGCATATCAACTTCCATCTTGAATATTGCAGTAAGTTCCTTTGTCACATTGGTCTAAAACCTTTTTAAGAGATGACATGACCACATATAATGGAAGAAAATTCCTACATCTTTTCTACACTTTATGCAAATGTGAGATAGAGCTTTGTTAATTTTGTTAAGAAACTGGGGTGTATGTTGTAATCAGTGTAATATTCTATACTGATTTTCATACAACCTGATACAATGGAAAGTTTTTTATACAAGCATTATTTATCTTAATTTTGTCAATACTATGGTGATCAAGATTCTGTAATTGTTTGTAAAATAGCGACATTAACTTTTTTGTCATACCAGGGAAAGTGGAAAGTATCAATGGCACTGCATACAGGTACATCAGAAGGGAGCATGCAAGTGGAGAGAATATAGTGTCTGATATGTAAAAATGCAAAAGAATGATTTGAGGAAACATTGTTTTTGGCCTGAAGCTGTTGGAACGATAGTAGTGTGCCAGCTTCAAATAAGTCTCCAATAATCTTAATCCCCTTTCAGTGCCAGGCAATGAAGACACTCCTCCCCTGGCCCAGAGAAAAAGCTACATTACTGATCAAAGGAAGGATGGGTGATGAGAACGCCTTGTGATCAGCATGCTTAGTGATGTCAAACCAGATTTGCAATGTATTGAATATGATCGTGTTTTTCTTGATCTTGGTAGGGAGATGTTTGTTACGTGACATGAAACTCAGTATCAAGTATGGATACACACACCATACATCCACATGCTGCTCCATGTTGTTTAAGAGTAGGTGTATCCATTCATGAACTCTGTGCCTGGCATGCCCAAGTATAATCGAGGGGGCTGGGCAAAGCCAATCCCCCCCGTCAATAGGTAACTGTAAGGTTCTCATTTTTAATCTGGCCTTCTTCCCATGCCATATAAATCGCGACAGGGCCCTCTCGAGCATCTGCATGGGGTAAAGGAGCCTAGGAAGTACATTCATTTTAATAAGGTTCATCCTACCTAACCACAACAAGGGTAAATCAAACCAGTGAATTAGATAATTCTTAATCAACATCACTGCAGTTAAGAAATTTTGTTTATATAAATCCTTTAGACTTGAGGAAATTTTGATGTGAAGTTAAGTAAATCCTCATGGTGGGTGACCACTTGAAGGGGAAATTTTGAGGTGAATCTATATTCCTAATGTCGTGGCGGTAAGCTTGGAGTTGGGGGAACCACCCCTTAAAAGACACCGATGTGAACTTCACCCAGGGAAATATTTGATAAACTAATAAACGCAAAAGGCTCTCAGGTCCATTATACCAGGCAGCAAGAGACGCGATTCCATTTACAGTCTTATTAACTAATCAAGAAACACAATCCTCAATAAAAAAAATAAATAAATTCAAAGCTGGTGCACACTGGATGAAAGATTGATCAGTCAGCCAGAGGATGGCATCCCTGAACAAAACACTACAATTCCCATGTGTTCACACACATGCAAATCCTGTGCCATACAACTGCACACAACAAGGTACCGCCACATCAAGATTCCCCTCCTCCCTGGGCTCTCAGCTTCGAATTAACAAATAACACGTACACCAGGGGTCACCAACATGGTGCCCACAAGGACCACATGAGTCGCCCGTGGACCTGTTCTAAAAATAGCACAACTCACCAGTGAGCAGCGTCTAAAATTTAATTTTATCCTGTTGCTATTCTAGGGCTCTATGATTTCTGCAATGCGGAAAACGTGGACAAAATCGCGGAATTCAATAAATGAAATGCAATCCGTTGTAAAACGCGGAATGTCGTATAATTCGCTGATATCGGTGTGTGGGCAAAGCAAAGCAATGGTTTCTAATAAATTTTAGCCGCTGCAGCCCCCTGTATGTGTTACCTGTTGAGGCAGGACTCAGCTTTTCACAAACAAATGCACAGACACAGAGGAAAATAAGCCAACGGTAAGCTACGGCGAAGCGGCTCGCTGAAACACCGAAGTCCTCAAAAAAATTACGGAATTCAACTCTTAGTGCAAAGTTTATAGCAGAACAATACTCAAACGATTTTTATGAATCGGGAGAACAGTTCTTTTGTAAGTTTTGCCAGCACACGATAGACTGGACCCACAAAAACACGTGACGACCACTTACAGTCAAAGACTCACATCAGAAACAAAGAAGCAAACTAACGGGAGCCGCTCACTCCAGCAAAGTCATTGTCATGCAAACAAATCAGCTGAAACAAGACGTGAGTTTACTGAAGATTTTGTTGCTCTGTGTGCCGAGTCAGACATTCCTATAGGAAAAATGAAAAAGCTACGTCCGTTTTTGGTCAAGCACTGTAAACAAGGAGGAGCGCTGCCAGAACACGAGAGTAGCCTCAGTCAAATCCACTCATCCCGTGTGTTCGAGCAGAATATGGAGGCTGTGCAACAGAAGCTTCAAGGGAAACTACCGGTGCAAGAGACTGCAGCGTTCCGAACATCGTCATTGGTGAGTGAATTAAGTACATAGCATTCACACCAGTAAATTAAAATACATTATACTTATAAGAATGTAATGCGATTTACATGCATTACAATATTGCAATGCGTTTGTTAGTTATGCCAATAAGTAAAAATGTGCATATTTCTTGTAAAATATATTTTGTAAAAATGAACTGTATCTGAATGACTAATAATTATTAGGTGATTACTGGTGATTATCCAGTGTTATTCTGATGCTAATTGAAATAAAGTTAACTAAAAGTTTCTTCTTATTTCTCTTATTTGTGCAGGTTTTGAAGGCCAGTACTTTCTGGTGGATGTAATTTTCTATGGAGTGATGCAACTACTCAACCTTTGCCCAAGCAGTAATAGGCTCCCTCCACAACAACAAACTGGATCTCAATGGTGTCTGGGCAGTGGTCACAGACAATGCTAATGTGAAATACATAATTTTCTTTCTTTTGTATGAAAAATTAATGTTTTGTTGTTTGCGGGTAAATGATTTACAAAAGCAGTAAATATTCTGCTGAACCCAGCACTTCGTTGAATAACAGCATTAATGTGAGCCATGGCAAGCCCTCTGACCATGGGAGACCTGTGTATTAACTGTATCCAGTGAATAAAGTCAACGCCCAGTCCAAATCAAACATCAAACAAGTACTCACATACTCACACTCCACCTAGTCGAATGCTTTTTTCTGCACCCAACGATATAGCGAGAGCCTTAGTTTGGGTGACCTGTGTATGCTGTACATCATTCAGCATACATGTTTACATGGGAGTGTCTATTCAGTATAAATCCTGTCTGGTCGGGGTCAATTAAAGTGGGGAGAAACATCTCCAACCTATAAGCCAGCACCTTTGCTAATATCTTACAATCTACTCCAACTGAACTGATTGGTGTACAGGAAGCATAACTTTCCAGGGGTGTATTATTTTTAAGAATTAACGAGATATTGGCCACACTGAGAGTTGGGGGGAGACATCCTTTCTGGAAACACTGTATAAACATTTTAGACAGGGGCCCAGCAACCCATATTAACCAATTGTTAATAAAATTCTGATCGAAAACCATCAGGGTCGGGCACCTTCCCTCCCTGGATTGACGGACCTCCTTTTCAGAAACTGGAGCAGACAAGGTTTGCTTAGCTTCAGTGGAGAGAAAAGGTAGCTCAATTTATTCAAAGAATTTCTTCCTCTGTATGAGTGTATCACTGCATTGAGAGGAGTACAATTTCTCGTAAAACTTTTTGATATTTTGAATAATATACTTGTCCTGCCGGAGCATATCGCAAGCGGACTCCTACATTACTGCCATACAGCAGTACACAAATAAATCAGGATAGGTGCTGGCAACAACACAGCAAACATAAGTACACAAAGTCCAGTAAGGACCCAAAGAAATTCCTTCAAGAACAGTAGCAGAGAACCACACAAAAGAAGAGCAGCGTGGACTGCCGAATCGTTCTGCTAAGCCTGCTACACCACCTATACACTTATTCATTCACAGCTTGCCCTACCAATGGAATGATATGATATTATAAAAAATTAGAAATGAAAAGGAAGGCGAATTAA
>JAOYFF010000046.1:7115381-7131517 GCA_025773925.1 Cryptomyrus ogoouensis
TTTTTGAGGGGGGGAGGGGCAGCGTGTGGCTCAGTGGGCTAAGCCTATGTACCTATAATCAGAGGGTCACCGGTTCAGCCTCAGCATGTCTGCAGGTCCTTGAGCAAGGCCCTTAACAGACAGCTTACTCTACAAAGAGCAAGTTGAGGGAGGCATAAAAAAGACAATTTCCCCACAGGTATCAATTATTATTATTAAAGGGGGGTGGCAATAATAGTAAACAAGCAGAGTAATTCCAAATATCGAAAGATTATCCCATGACGCAACTTTTCAGCAGACAATCATAGATCTCAGAAACCTGTAGAGCAAAATGGCATTTTTTCACGACAAACCAGTCATTCCAGTGAACAGAGAAATGACTGTGCTTCAGCTGCTGTTTGGAACTTGCGCTCCACATCCTCCCCACCCTGTGTGCGTTGTCTCACATTCAAGACACTTGGGAACCTCATCCAGAACCAGATATGCTTTCTAATAAGCTCTTGGCATACTTTGTTTGTCTTTTTGACTGCTGCAGAGAGATGTTGAATAGAAAAGTGCTGTCCCTCATATTCCAGGTTGGTGTTCATGTTAATTGCAGACATTATTATAAATTTATCTCTGCAGTGGTGGAATTTGGTTATCGCCGATCGATTCCAGTATCCGTTCGGTTCAAGGCTCTTATGGGCTCTGCTGATTTTTATACGCCCGAGATCTTTGGGGAGCTACACTTCAGAAAAACTGAACAGGGTTTTTCTCTTGCATAAGCTCTTTAAAATTAGTAACACATATGTTATACTGTCTACTGTGGTTGTCCATATCATCCGCAAACTCCGCCAACACCGTTATGTGTTTCTGAACTTCACCGAGTTGTTGTTCCAAGGTGGTGACTTTGTCCTCCATACCCTCTGCTGGGACTCTGTGATGCGTTGGACTTGCATTTCCAGTTTATTATTAATTGCATCTAAAATGGAGTTCAGATTTACTTCCATCACATCAATGGTTTTGGTTATTTCCTTGATATGAGTTTTAGTGTCCAACGTAGATTTAATGCTGTGCTTTGCTGCAAATTTGCAGCGAACTACGTAAATAGGATTTTAAAACTAAAAAAAAAAAACAAAGATCACTAAATGAAATTATGAGAATTAAATTCTTATTTGGTGGTGGCAGAAGCTAAACTGAAGCTTGTCTATCCAGCTGCTATGACACAGGTGCCCCCAGTCACCACAATTTGACTTTGAAAATTAGATTTAACTTGCTAAGACATTTGTCAAAAAAAGCTACCTCAGCAAAAAGCAGGTTGTTCTTAAGTTCCTCTGCTAATCTCTGGGTGCAGGCTATGTTATACCTCTATGAATCTTGGCCTTTGGCTTTGGCAAGCAAAGATCCCTGCATTCGGAAGTGCTGAAATGTGCAGAAAGCTACCCCGGATCTTCCAACTCAGCAAATATGAAAACATTCTTGGGGGGGGGGGGAACATGTTTTTCCTTTAAATTTGACATGATTTATTTGTGGGACTAAAGTGTTTCTCTGCGATAGGATTAACCTTGAAGGTCTGACTTGTTACACAAGTTTATGTGATATCATTACTGAATGTGTGCTTTTACTTAATCCCCTGCGACATATTTCTACCAAAATTGCAAAAAATAAACCTGAGATGAACAATCACACAGGCTAGATACTACTGTGACATTTTATTTAACATGGACAGCCCATTTTGCGATGACCTAGATCATTCATTGGCCGGGGGAAAATCGGATCGAAGATTGTATATAGACACCTTTTCTACCCTCTCTGATCAGATTGCAAGTAAACCTGGCTAGTGGATTTGAAGAAAGTTTGGCTGAGGAAGTCCATAAATACCAGCATTTATGATTCCTCACTATGCAATTAAAATAACTCCCAGATTGCTTCACACTAAAATTAAAAACATGTTTCTAACTGCAATGCCATATTCCTGCATATATCCTTGTCAGGGTGAGGGCCCATCCATCCCTGTCCTATGTTATATCCCCATTTGGCCAACAGATGTTGCTGGATATCCTGTTCCCTCCTCTGTCTTGTAGCCCCTTATCCCTAGTGCCTCCTTGTTTCCCGGGCCGCCATGTAACTTGATGGGTTGAGTGTCTGCCTTGGAGGCCACACCCTCTGTTCATGGGTTTGAGGCTGGCTGGAGGACAGATTCACTTGTTATTTCACATTTGTGTTTTTTTGTTTCCCCATTTTAGGTTTACCTTGAATCTCCTATGTAGTTTTATGGTCTCAGTCCTTCCTAGTGTAGTTATCCTAGTGGTCCTTTTGTTTTGCTGCTTTTCCCCATTGTGTTTTAGTTGTATTTAATAAACCCCTGTTGTCTCAGAACCACTCTGTGGATAGTCACTTTTTTCTCACCTGCCCATACTGTGAATCTTCTGTGTACTATAAGTATATAATGCACTGTTAGTTTTAGTAAAACACTATTTTTTTTGTCTCATAAATGCCTCCTTATCTGCCCTCAGAGGCCTCACAGCCATCCTCCTCAGTTCTCGGTACAGGCTGGAGTTGCCACCAATTTGTGCACTGCAAGTTATGTGCTTTTTAATATAACATGCATATGGGGATGGGTATGATGTTAAATTAAACTGGTGCTGAATTAGCTGCCCCCTGCTATGTCACAATGTCACATATGGGTTAAATGCAGAGGACACATTTCTGTGTGCTGTGGTGTGTCAACAATGACCACTGATCACCAAATTCACCAAAGTCTATCAGCATGCCGCATCTTGACTTCTCAATATTTGCTCACTCCTCCTTGGAAAATCATTCCATATCTGTCAGATTGCAAGAGTATATCTTGTGCACAGCCATCCTCAGGTCACCCCACAGATTTTCAGTTGGATTTAGGTCTGGCTCTGGCTGGGACATTGCAATCCTTCTTCACAATTTTCTTCTGATGACGCCATTCTTTTTTTAATTTGGATGTATGCTTGGGGTCATTGTCATGCTGAAAGGTGAATTCCTCTTCATCTTCAGCTTTCTAGCAGACACTTGAAGGTTTTGGGCCAATATTTACTGGTATTTGGAACTGTTCATAATTCCCTCCACCTTGACTAAAGCCCCAGTTCCAGCAGTTCAAGAAAAACAACCCCAAAGTATGCATGATGCTGACACCACCATGCTTCACTGTGGGTATGATGTTCTTTTGGTGATGCGCAGTCTTGTTAGTGCGCCAAACATACTTTTTGGATTTGTGGCCAAAATGTTCAACCTTGGTTTCATCAGACCATAACAACACATTTTCCCAAATGCTTTTGCGTGTATTTAAAATTTTTTTTTGCAAAATTTAGCTGGCCCTGGGTGTTTTCTTTGTAAGAAAAGGCTTCTGTCTCGTGATCCTACCCCATAGTCCAGACATACGGAGAATACGGGAGATTGTTATAATAGACAACCAGTACATGTCAGAAATCCCTGCAGCTCCTTCAGTGCTGCTCTAACTCTGTTGGCAGCCTGGCAGGATGTCCAGTTCTTGGTAACATCACTGTTGTCCCATATTTTCTCCCCTTCTTCATGACTGTCTTCACTGTGTTCCATGGTATCTATCTATCTATTTTCTTGTACTCTTCTCCTGACTGATACCTTTCAACAATGAGATCCGTTTGATGTTTTGTGGTTTTTGCTGCATAATTGTCAGGAAAATCCTACTAGTACTGGTAAGTAGTGGCAGGTGTGTACCTAAAAAGACTGAATGTTGTAATTAAATCAAAAAGTGCTTCAACAAAGTATTAGTTTAAGGGTATGCACACTTATGCAACCAGCTTATTGTATATTGTTTTTTTATATTTTTCCCCCTAACAGATTTGTTTGTTTTCAATTAAATTTTACAGGTTATTGGTCACATTAAAGGTGGGAAAAGTTTTGAAATGATTTATTGTGGTCTCATGTGGTATATCACAGCCTTATAAAGTTGTCGTCCATCAAACGGTGGCCAATAGCATGTCTTTACTTTTTCATTATCATTAAGCCTGTCCTATAGTACAATAGCTGAACTCTTGTCCTCAAATTCCACCACCTTCCACAATTGTACCATTTCCTTTTATAATTATGAATATGTGGAAAGCAAGTAACTGCAAATCCATATTAAATTGACACATGTGACAACTGTTCTAAGCCTGCTGATCATATGTCATCTCGAAGATACAAGGTATTCTGGAATAATGAGTATAATGGAAAATATTAAATTAATAAAACTGTATCTGTAACACTATGCACAAGAATAATGGTGCCAATTCAGAAGACAATCAAAAACAACTACTGTAGATTACTGCAAATTACTAAATTACTATAGAATGCAAGCCAAACTGTGTTAGGATGCCTAAACTACAGTCAGTGATTCTATTGAATTAGTCAAGGTCAACCTAAAATAAGACAAATGCTTTTGCAGTGTGACCTGAGAATGGGGCTTATTAATTTATTTACAGAAATAGCCAAGGTCACATGATATACCTTCCACTCCTGTAGCCTAGAGGCAGTTTGGAACATTTGTGATTACTGGGCACCAAGATAAAACAACCTAATTGACTTTGGTACATTTATTGTTATTTGTATTAGCATTAATATTGTAGGAAACCCATTATGGTTATTAAAGTTGTTGCCTTCTAGATACATGTTTGGATTAATTTCCTGTTGTTTTTCAATAAAGCAGAGTATGTACAATTGTGTTTTTATCTATGATAATTATAAGAACCATTTCATAAGCATTAGGATGTGCTGTTGGTGGTGTAAGCATTTGGCTCTGAGGAGGGGCTCCATCTGATTTTGCAGGGGTTTTATCTCGTTATACACATGGGATCTTGGAAGCCTTCAGGGCCAGCATTGGAGAAAAGGTCAATGCAGGTCACCAGTGACTGGTGAGCTGAGTCTACCCCAAGGCCTTTGTTTCTCGCAGGTAAAATACCTGTGAGGCATCACGGTAGCGGTTTTCTGTCATGTCTCATATTTTGGGAGGAAGAAGGCATGTAGAATAAAAGAGGATCAACAGCATGAAAAAGCAGGTGTATGTCGGATGCAGCACAGGAAGCTGTCAGGGAGCCCTGCTGGACAAACAGTGCACTCCATTGAGTGCTTCTGTTGTCTTCCATTTGCTTTTTCCTTAAGGTGGGGAAGCATGCCTGTTGACAAATATACCTGTAACTGGTGAATAACAGTGGATGACAGGAGCATGCCCCCACCCCATTTTACCCCCATTTGCACCAGGATGTCAGCTAAACTAAGCCAAACGTCGATAGTCTTAATGTGCATTGGGAGCATTTATGTGCCACAATGTCATTATATGTAAGTGATCTGTCAGCAGCTCTTGACTCGGAGCATGTCATCTCCGAGAAGGCAGTAATAGGAAATGTCTCATAGTTCACCTCCTGGAAGGTTGATGTCTAACCATATAATTAAACTGCAAATTTGGGGATAAACATGATCCATCTGCGGTTTACCTCAGGGAGCCAGATTTCTGCATTAAAAATGATTAAAGGTCAGCTGTCCCATTACAGTGATTGCCGGCCAATGGGCTGGTAAGCTGCCTACAGCAGGCGGCGTTTTGTACTTCGCTGTGGTCCTAAATGGGAAACTCCAGAGCAGCGATTTGCAAATACTGACGGTCTGTTTCATGGCAACAGCTTCTGCTCTCTGTGGCTTGGTGGAGTGATGGCAATGTACCCCCATCCCCCCATCCCCCCACCCCCCAGCCAGGAAGGGTGGGCGGTCACAGGTTCAATAGCAGGTACCTCTTCTGAAGAACACCTGGAAGTGACAGGTGCTGAGTTCTAACACAGGAGATGTTGCCTTTGAAGGGATTCAAACTACATCTGTCTCCACTGGCTTTGGACATGGCGGGATTCTGTATGTACACATTTATAGTATCCTGCAGCCTACAGATAAGTGTAGCTTATATTCATGCCGATATGCTGGTGTGTTAATATGTCTCCAGTAATTCCCATCTTTTGCATCTTGTATGCTAGTAGAGCAAGCCTTTTTTGATTCTGGCCAGTTCTGTCCAGTATCCTTAAACAATTAACAGGAAACAAGAGGAAATAAGTAATGGGAAGAGTTGGCGGCAAGATTTGCTTACAAGTCACCATGTTCGTACGATAGCGTCACAACAGCATCGGGTTGAGTTTTGCCTGGATTAAATTCACCTTGTACTGTAGGCACAATGTGAGCTGACCTTATGTCCTCGCACAGAATGTGGTCATTGCCATTAGTGGCCATTAGCGGTCTGTCCTGCCGGGGGACGGGCTGGGGCCCCTCCGGTGTGTGGGGGGCCATCTGCTGGGAGGGGGGGGGTGGTCCCGGTTGATGGGGTCCTTCGGCCCCGGACCCACTTTTCTCGGTGGGGGGGTGGCGGGCGGGACTGGGGGGCGCGCGGCCCCTCCCCCCTCGGCGGACCTCCCTGTAGTCCCTCGCGAGCTCCCTCTCGGGTTGGGCGGGTGGTTGTCTCGGGGATGCGTGACCGTGGGCCCTTGTGCCGGGGGGCGGCGGGGTGGCCTCGGTTGCCTGGGGTGCTGTCGCTTCCCCTGACGGCATCAAGTGCCAGCACATCCAATGACAAATCAGTTCACATACTTGCACATACAAGAATGGGGTTGAGCTATCAATATCATTATTATTATTACTTTTTAGCGTATGTTATAGTTATAGGAATTGAAATATATGTATATGGGTAGCATCATGTGTGTGTATGCTACGTATATATAATACATATATATAATACCTATTTGTAACATTATTAATTATTATTATTATTGTTGATATTGTTGTTGTTATAATTTTTGTTGTTTGATGTCCTTAAAGTAATGAGTGTTATGTTTCTTATGGTTGTTTGTATTCTGTATTCCCCTACACTTCATTTTCTCCATCCCACCTACATTATTAGTGTTATTATTTCTGTATACCTTTGTTTTCTTTTTTTTTTCTCCCCATGGTGATTAATGTCTGTTATTGTTACGATTGTTGTTTCTGTATCCCCCCCCCCTTTTTTTTCTTTTTTTTCCACGGTACTAGGACGGGTGAGTTCGGAGCGGCCACACTCTTTGCTCTTGAATTTAATGTAAAATAAAGTTGTCCTCCGAAGAGGGGGGCTGGTGGTGGGCAATAAAAAAAATTTAAAAAAAGCAATGGGCCACTATTCAATGTGTGCCAGTGACCTGCAGCAGTGCCAGTGACATTCTACACAGTGTTCTGGGTTGGTTCTGTTTTGACATAAACAGCACCTGGGTTTCCTCAATATTATCCTTGTTTCCCCTTGTACTCTCTCTAATGGTTCTCTTTGACTTCCTTTCTCTTTCCAGTATGCCTTTCTTGAACCTTCCGTGGATGAGGTGAGTGTCATGTTTTAATGGCCATCAAACTTAGATCAATATCATTGTAATAGACACTTCTAAGATCTTCCTAGTAAGTCATTTCTAAATGAAAATGAATATGTGAGTCACTGTGAAATAGTCTGATCATTGTATTTATCTTTCTACGGAGATGGTCAAAAAAATTGGTTCCTTTTTTATTTTAGACCCACTTGATAATGTTATGTTTGGTGAGGTGGCAATACATATAGAAAGAAAGGACAGTTTCACTCAAAAGGTGTATTTTGCCTTGAAAATCGTCCTCTAATTGCAGCATCAATGGCTGAGAGCAATAGAATATTCAATAAGTTCAAAATCACAGGTTTTTATAATTGGTGGTTAGACATCTGGGTGCTCAGTTATAACCATGTGTGCTCATTAGAGACAGGGCTTTGTTCAAATAGCCCTCACAGCATGGTAATGACTATTCGTGAGTGCGAAAGCATGACCACATCACCCCCATCCTGAAAACCCTTCACTGGCTCCATGTCCCACTCAGGATAGAGTACAAGGTCTCCCTCCTCACCCACCAGTGCATCTATGGACATGCCCCCCTTTACTTACAAGAGATCCTCACCCCCCATACCTCCTCACGCACCCTCCACTCTGTACACACTAATACCCTCCAAGTCCCCAGAACCAAGCCCCACAGCATGGGTGATAGGGCTTTTCCATCTGTGGCGCCGAGGCTGTGGAACGCCCTCCCTGACTACCTGAGAGCCCCACAGTCGACTGATGCTTTTTTTAAACGAAACCTAAAAACTCATCTTTTTAGAAAGACATTTTGTTAAAGTATTTTATAGATTCTCCTGTTTTAATTTTTACTCTGTAGCACTTTGAGATTGCTAAAATATAAAGTGCAATACAAATAAAATTTATTATTATTATTATTCACTGATGCAACAGGATAGAAAAGGTAAAATTGTCATAGGGCCTAATTATTCTCAAAATCTGTTGATACAACTTTTAGCAGAATTTTATGTTTTGCTTGTATCCCAGGGAAATCTACAATTAGACTGTATTAAAAAACACAATTATTTTAGCCTGAGGTATAGACCTGGTGGCAGTATGATCTGAGAGTAAGGACTCTGACTCAGAGGTTGTGGGTCTTGTGCTAAGAGAGATGGGTGTCTTGGTTCACCATGTGAATTTTTTGGGGTATTTAAGAGCAAGAAGCAGGAAAAGGGCCCAGGACTGGGTCAAAAACAAAAAAAAAACATAGAAAAGTGAGAGAATAACACTTCTCATGGTCAAACTGTCTTTCCTGGACCATATAAGAAGGTATCAGGATGGTTCTGCACAGCTTAGAGCTGCATATTTGTGGATCTCTGTGCGTCTGTTGTTGGTGTATCCATGTGTATGGAAAGCCATTTGAGCATTTATTCTGATATCCGTGATATCAAGCCCGCTTTGCTCTACTAGTTCAGACTTTGGCCTTACTAGTAAGACATCCTGGCGCACTAGAACGCGACTAGGTCATACTAGTACTGCAAAATTGCTTACTAGTCAAGCTTTTTCATCAACTTGTTAATGTGTGGGCCTGAAATTTGCTGCGCTAGTTAACTAGTAAGGCTTCATATGCTTACTAGTAGCCCTAGTATAGGCCAAAATCTCCACTAGTTGCCCTAGTGAGAGCGTTTTGACCTCACTAGTGTGACTAGTAAGGGGCAATTATCCACTAGTGACACTAGTGAGAGTCTATTTGCCTTTACTAGTTACACTAGTGAAGGACAAAATGAACACTAGATAACTAGTTGAAGTGTCTTTTGCCCTACTAGTTACACTAGTGAGGCTAAAAGTGTTTACTAGTAGTACTAGTCAAAGCCAAAATGCTCACTAGTAGTACTAGTTGCACAAAAAGGTGGGAAAGGGGCAAACATTGAAGATTCCTATTGGTTCCCCAGCAAAAGCTCCACCCAGTCAAAATGCAACCCTATAAAGCCTGGTCAGCTTTTACTGTCATTAGCTGCCTGCTCCTAGCTTACAATCCATGCAGAATAAAGCATGAAAATGAACCAAAAACATATTAAACCATTTCAATGTTTGTGCAAATTCACTTCTTGCTTTATTCTTTTTTTTCCTTTTTAACAATGAAACAGAAAAATTGTGTATTCAGTTTCTACTGAGTGCATAAGATAAAACAATACTGCTTCATTGCAAATATGAGACACCAATTCTGGACAAAAACAGAGCGATGCCATGTGCCTATACAGAGCGGGCCCTTTAAGGATTTCCAGCTGGCAGTTTGAATTCTGACCAATCAAAACCTTTCTCCCGCCTGCTTCATTTGCATGTGGTCTACTAGTACTACTAGTAGAACTAGTGACATTATTTTGCAGCTTACATGTTAACTAGTGAGTGCCAAAATGTCCACTAGTGACACTAGTAAAGGACATATTTTCCACTAGTTGTCATGGATCCGGGCGGCTCGGGCGCGAGGACGTGGCATCAGGCACAAAAAGGGTGGATGACCCACTGGCGGCTCCGAGAACAAAAAAATGGGGTTTATTAAATAAAATAGAACACACTACAAACACAAAACAAAAAGGACCACGAGGGTCAAAAACTAAAGGGGATAATTAAAGACTTAATATCACAAATAACAAAAACTAGGAAGGTAAACAGAATACAGAGCTAACCAAACTAACAAAGCTTAGACAAGCAACAACAACAATGAACCACTGGGGAACTGAACAGAAGCAGGAACTAAAATACTAAGGGGTAACGAGACTAACACAGGACAGGTGAGGTTAATTAACAAAGACCAGGAAAACGGGGCACAGGTGAAACTAATAAACTCAAAGGAACTAAAAACAGGGAAACTAAGAACTAACCAAGGAATAAGGAACCAACACTGGGGAATTACAGACAGGTAAAGACAAGCAGGGCCACAAGGAACAAAACAAAACAAAAACCAACTACAAAATCAAACACAAGAACTAGAGAAACTCAAATGAAACACTAGGGATCAAAAATACAAAAATGGAGGCAGTGGGATTCAAACACAGGACAGAAGGATACACAGACAACTGGCTGCTCAACGTGTTGAGCCATGAGACCAACAGAGAAGAATGGGGAAAACACAAAGAACGGGATGACCAGCAATGCCTGCTGGTCAAACGGGGAAGGGACACAGAGTAAGACATCAGTCCACTAGTAGGGCTCATTTTGGTCTTACACGTTATCTAGTGACACACATTTTTTTTTACACGTAATCTAGTAAGCTCTAAAAAAGGTCCACTAGTCGACGACTTGGCCTTACTAGTTGGCGTTTTTGGCGCACTAGTCGACAACTACACCTTACGGGTACAGCCAAAGTGCGCACTAGTCGACATTTAACAAGTAAGCGCTAAACTGTCATACACGTTAACAAGTGAAGTTATTAGCACTTTACTTGTTAACGTGCTGCGCATACATGTCGACTAGTGCGCACTTTGGCTGTACGCGTAAGGTGTAGTCGTTGACTAGTGCGCCAAAAACGCCAACTAGTAAGGCCAAGTCGTCGACTAGTGGACCTTTTTTAGAGCTAGATAACGTGTAAGGCCAAAATGAGCCCTACTAGTGGAACTTGTGGACAATTTGGCTCTTACTAGTGGAACTAGTGGACAATTTGGCTCTTACTAGTGTAACTAGTAAAACTAAAATGACTCTCACTAGTGTCACTAGTGAAGAATTGCCCCTTACTAGTTATACTAGTAAGGTCAAAAGGCCCTCACTAGTGCGACTAGTGGACATTTTGTCCTTTACTAGTGCCACTAGTGGACATTTTGGCACTCACTAGTTAACATGTAAGCTGTAAGATAATGTCACTAGTTCTACTAGTATTCAGATGTTTTAATCAACAATTTCAAGATGCTCCACATTCAAATATAAATCTGTGAATTTGACTTAAAGCCATCACACAGCCGGATATCAGTACAGGCCAGTACATTTCTTAGGTTTTGTGGCCGAAGAGTTTTGCGACATTGCAGTGGGAACACATGCAACAGTCATACCATGAAAGATGGCAATGCAAGAAAGATTTTAAAATAATAAATAATCATAATAAATAAATATTTAAAATAAAACTAATGCTGTTTAGAGTGCAATACCTAAAAAAAATTACTGTTTCTGTCTTATATGCCATGCCATGACACTCTTATTTTAATAACATTTGGAAGTACTAATATCTCTGAGATACATTTTGATGTACCTGTTCATTTTATGTCTGTGATTCTCCTCATTGTCCCCTAGCCAGCTGCTGATTCTGAAATGCAGTTAACACACTAAGCAATACCTGGTATGACTGCACGGCACTAACCTTTACGTCGCCGTTTATTAATGCATCTTTGGCTTGAATTAATTACTGAGTGCATTACTGCAATGTACAGTGTCTTATATTTGCTATCCCCTAAACCAGACAGCTAGTGCTCTCCCTCCACACACTCTAGCCCTGCTAGTAGCTTACTGTAGAAGGTACCTATGCCAGGTGCAAGCATGCTAATTTAGCAGTTTAGTATTTTAAGATTATTTGCATCATTGTCTTAAAGCCTACCAGGTGTACATTTATCCATTTAGACCAGGGTTCAGACATATTGGGCCTCATGCTTGTACATAAAGAATGGCCTTTGGGCTCAGCAGCAGGAAATTTCTATCTAACAACTGCCTTCTGATCATAGCAACGGATTCTTTTCGAATTAAAGAAGATGGCTTAGGTCATGTATAGCCAAAATGTTTCTTAGTAGTAGGCCTCAGTGAGATCTCATTGTTCATACCAGCCAGATATTACGCCACAGTATACTGATTATACTTTAAAAAAACTTCTCTTAGTTGGTGATGTGACAACGCTGAACTTCTCAATTTACAAGAATGGCGAACACACTATTACTGAAACGGGCGATGCTTGTGAGACACTGCGCTATAATATTCTTTTACATTTTTTAACTGGCTGAAAGTCCACTGAAAGAAAGAAAAAACTCCCCAGACAAGACATTCTCTTTACATTATGTGCTATTGGTTCGGGACTGAAGGCAAACCCAGGAGGTACCAAGGATGTTTCTGCAGGCATGTTTGCACAGGCCGGGTTGCTAGGACTGCTGGCTGGAGGGTGGCACCTGCGAAATCTCAGGCTACTAGAACACATAAGAAGAAGCTGCTTCTCAGTCCAGTCACAGTCGGGATGTAGGGAAAAAAATGTGCTTGCTGGGAGTTGCATTTTTTAGGGAGAAGTTAAGCATATGACGTTTGGCACTGTGCCGTGCTCTAATGCTTGATTTAGTTTTCCGGCTCCCCCGACAGCCGCCTGAGGCTGCCGAAGGCCATGAGGACGCCTCATAGCCAGGAAGCCATCCCAGGGTGCTGGCTGTGCAGTCTGAATGGAAGCTGTAACAGCCCTGGCTGGCAGGTTTCACTCAGAAAAATGCCGTCTGTGTTAAGGGGCTAGAATCCATTTCCTAAAAATGGCAGCGTACCCCTCGGGGAGTAAAAACCTGCACACTGCATCCATACTGGCTAGCGGACGCAATGTCACAGGGCTGCTGTCTTGAGCCTTTGTGTGGATAAGGAATAAAAAAAACACAGAAATAGTGAGTGTCAGCTTCAGGTTTGTGAGAAAGTAGGGTGCACTAAGGTGAGGACAATGCAAACGTGGAGGCTCGTAGATTAGGCCCAGATGCTAATTAATGTTATCTGATTACTGCAAAAAACAAAACATTGCATTTGCTTATGATTGAACGCTCCACAGATGAAAGATATAAAATTTTACACCAACCTCAAATACATTTATATAGACATATACTGTACACTATTCTGCTGTCTCTGAGTTGCCATAAGTGATTGAGTGTGTGCCCTGCAATGGACTGTAGACTCCAGGTTAACTTGAAATTTGTGCCAGATAAACAGTTATTTATATTTGCTGAATGGAGATAAACAGTATGGCAATATTTTTAAAGATACACCCTCAATGAAAATGGATTTTATTTAATTGTATACCATCTGATGAACACAACATGCATAGCGTTTTGAAGGGGAAATATTTCTCTATTGCATCCAGGGGTGTAGATAGAAATTCTGGGCCTACTGACAAAATGTCACCTTGGGTCACTCGCTTGGGTTGATACTTTCAGACTGAAGAAACATGGGTCCCACATACATCTGCTTTGTTGAGCATGGGGCTGAGCAGGCTCACCATTGTAGGTTTTGGGGCCCCTGTAATGTTGGGGCCCCTTGAATCTCCCAGGATTGTGACAATAATAATAGTCAAAACAAAAAAGCAGAACTTTGTTGGATGCACATGTATTCAGCCCCTGCAAGTCAGGTCCATTAAAGCAGAAAGCCTTTTACAAACTTTGCATGTCTGGAGATTGCAATATTTGCCCATTCTTTTTGGCAAACTTGCTCAAATTCAGTCAGACTGGATGGAGATTGTTTGTTGACAGTAACTTTCAAGTCTTGCCACAGATTATCCGAAAGATTGAGCTCTGGGCTTTGACTGGGCCATTTTAAGACATTAACATTCCTTGCCTTAAGCCACTCCAGTGTATCTCTAACTGAATGCTCCATCCATCTTGCCCACAGTCCTCACCAGTTTCCCATCCTCACAGCATGCCGCCACCACCATGTTTCACTATGGGGATGGAGTGTTCTGGGTGATGTGCAGTGTTTTCTTCTCACCACATATAGGGTTTTTCCCCCAGAGCAAAAAAGTTTGATTTTGGTCCCATCTGACTAATGTACCTTCTTTCACGTTTGCCGTTCTCCCCCATGGCTTTTGGAACACTCCCATTGGGAATTTTTATGTTTTGCTTTCAGCAATGGCTTTCTTCTCCTCACTGTACCACAAAGCCCAGTTTTGTGAAGTGTACGACTTACACACCCTGTTTATACTTGGTTTTAAAATGCATCTTGGCAAGTGGACAGCTGATCACCAATATATATTGTGATCTGATCAAACTATTGGCTAAGATGGCCTGGGATGCATTTGACTGCGTAGTGCAAACATTAATTTGTCCTGATGCATCCCCAACAAAGATGTCACAGGAAAATACAACATCAATGAAGGACATGGTGGTTGGTCTGGTGAAAGCATGCCAATGCTTGAAAAAAATGGAGGACCACTGAGGTGCATGGTTGGAGTGCAAGTGAAACCAGATACCTAATTTCCATTTAGACATAAGATTGAACCCAAAGAAAACTAGACTACAATTGTAAGCAGGCCATTTAGGATATTGCTAGGATGATCTAAGAAAAGAGCTAAATCTGTAATTAGCAATTCCAGCATATAACAACACATTTGAAGCTAAGCATGCTGTAGAGCCAAAGACAACAAAAGCATGTCTGGAAGGGAAAGGATAACTCATCCATTTTATGACTAGTTGGATGAAGTGTTACCTGACTGTCTATTGTTTTGCCTAATGGACAAATGGAGTTGTGTTTGTCATGAACAACCCCGACAAGAAAATGGGAACAGAAGTTGTGGGCAAACAAAAGGAGTTTTATTAAACTGAGGAGTGCAAAACAGAAAACAAACAGGATTGCAGGGAACCCAAACTGGGATTGCTAGAGCATGGCCAAGAACTGATAAGCAACACGTACTATTGACCAATCTGGGAAGCACAGGACTGGGAAGCATTTAAATACTAGACTAACGAAGGGGCAAACAAGAGGCAGCTGTGAATGGTTAACATGAGGGCAGGAACAAGAGTGAAGACAAACAAATAACAGGCGTGGCTTGTTTAGGGCCATGCTGAGGAGGAAACAGGAGGATCATGCAGACACAGTGGGTAAGGAGTGACAGTGTTGGGATCTGCTGAGTGCAATATCTCCAGTAGTATCGACACAACTGCTAGCGTGACTGTCGAGAGTGTGCGCTATACATTGAGAAGATATTGAAGGTAAGTTGCAAGTGTGACAGTTCTATAGTGTTCTATTCTATAGTTGTGAAAATTCACAATACTAGACAAAATTCCATCAATCAATGAGGATGATTTTGTGTCTCACTTCTTCCAAGCAGGGAGAAAAGATAAAATACTGGGAATTATCCTGACCGTTTCAAGGTGTATTTCAGAATGTCAGTGCTCTGGTTTGATAAGCTGCTAATATGACATGGATAATAAATATTTCCACCTGCCACTGTGTCAGAGGTGTACATGTGTGTGTGCATTTTGGTTTAGTGTTCTGTAACTTTAACTGCCCGCACAAGCCATAAGTTACTGTATGCTAGCGTTGATGTTCGACAGGCTATCCAGACTACTGAATTCTTTTTCAGCAGCATCCCGGCAGTTTAAGCACCGCCTACCTTTTGTGCCGCTATTTTAAGAAAACGCGCGAGAAAAGCAACTAAACATGGCTCAGGATAAACAAAACCTTGTGGATACAGAGCAATCTCCACACACATTTCCAGATCTCAATACACTTGCAAACGTCATTACACATGTAGATATTTATTTACAGGTTTACAATTCTGATTACGCACACACGGATCCTGAATACATGTGTACAGATTCCTGTGCACATTCGCAGATCTCCGTACGCATTTAGAGATTCACCTACACCAGCGGTCTCTAACAGGCGGACCGCGGTCCGGGTCCGGACCCAGAAGCTGTCCCATACGGACCCGGACCGACAGTCAAAACATTTAGTTATTATTTAAAACCTGACGGGGCGCTTTTATTTTAACCGGCGCAACGTTTGTAGTCTTTTCGGTAGTGGTTTAGCAGTAGAACCGCCGTTTCCCACACCAATGAACGTCAAACGCCTTTGACCGCCAAGCAAGACGTATAGTTCGGCGTATGCAGCCCTTTGTCTGCGCTAATG
>JAOYFF010000046.1:7146049-7163255 GCA_025773925.1 Cryptomyrus ogoouensis
AATCTTTTGGTAATTCATCTATTAAAATTCAAAACAAAACCTCAGAAAACATTGTAAATGAACATCTGAATCCTCTCAAGTCAGGTCAAGTCCATTTTAATTCAAATGCAAAAACAAAAGAATGAAACCATTGAAACAATTTACAAAATCTGAAAATGAGTCTTACAAATTACACAAATATATAGCACAAACTGAGATTTTTTTTATATAGAAGTGATTTACATAAAACCTCATAGAAGTTTCCAAAGATTTTCATAGTCATGTTTTTTGTTGTCCATTTTCCGGACTCTTGCTTTTTTTTTTTTTGGAGTCAGAGACCGAATATCGCTTCACTTATATAGCAACCGTGTCTCATGACGGCCAGGTACTCGGCCATTCGGGTGTATTCGGCGCCAGAACCATTCGGGTGTATTCACCTACAACCTGTGACAGACTCAGAAATGAAATTTTTAACTTTTTATAATTTATTTCTACTCATTGTTGCTTGGCTAATTAGAGCAACAGTATGTGAATACCTTGAGCTTACATCTACAGCATTGCCTAATTGGTTTAATAAATTGAGTTTCATGAATTGCTTGTTATTTCTTAGTGTTGCATCCAGCAGTGATTATATTTCACTGCATGCTGCGTTAAAAATTAAATTTGGTTTGCCGACCTGATGCTTTGTGAGGGCCTTCACGTAGATGATACTGCAGACCACACTTGGTGGGTCAGACTGTGTGTGGTGTGAGATAATTCCATTGCCTGCGCCCCATTGTCACGTTCGGCGGACGGGCGAATGAGGAACGTACGGATGTACGGAGCTGGGCGTGACACCCCTCAGGTCCAAAATCGTGGTATCATTAGAAACCTGATTAACGTCTATGTTGCTTCAGCCACATCTTCTGAAGTACTGACATCCTGTTCAGGGTGTTTCCCTGGCTTGTGTGCTGAGTTTTTTTGGATGGGCTTCAGGCTCAACACAACCCAGTACTAGATAAGCAGTTATGAAGTTTGGATAGATGGATGGATAGACAATTGTGTATAAACAATTTATTGTGTATTAGCCCTGTGCAATATGATGATAATATCAGTAGTCGATGATATCAGTAGGCCTAGGCTACACACAAAGCAAAAAAGAAAGATTATGAACATTTCTGGTGCAGTTTTTATTTTTATTTAAAAAAAAATAAAAAACATTGCATTGTTTTTTATTTCCTTTTATGGTACGCGATGATATGTAAGTACATGTCATTCATAATGGCGGTCCGCGGCTAGGGCTTACTGTCACCACCCCATCCATCAGCCTCCCTATCCTCCCACGTTGACAACTTATTCACTTAACCACTAGCACATGGAGAACATGATATTTTCTAAGGTGGTACACGAAGTAAGAAGTTTGTGAACCACTGCTTTAGGTGGTTTTAGGCAGCCTGTGACGTGTTTTTCTTTCATTACATAATCCAGCCTGGCAAACAATTGTTTTCCACAGAGACTAAAAAATGTTAGTCAGAACCGTTAATCAGTATCGCCTCAAGCTCCCCTCATGTATAATTATCCATGCATTGTTTTATCATGCTTTCATGTTTTTCTTTCAGGCAAAAAAAATATGTAAGTGTCCTACTTGGTGCTGAGTGTGTGTGCGTGTGTCGGGGGTGGGTTATGTATACAGTATGTTAAATATCCCCACAATGTGATAAAAACCTGTTATTTTGAGGTTATGCAGACAAGCTTTTCGGTCCCCACAAGGGGAAACTCAATTTTATACAAATTTGTGACTGCAATCTAAAAACTAACAATGCTAAAAGTCTTGTGTTTGGTTTGGTTATTTGTGGTTAAGGTTAGGGCAGGATTGGGGGTGTCACTGTTGGAATTAGGGTTTTTCCCATAGAAATTAATGGATGGTACCCACAAAGATATGAAAAGATCTTCTACACACATGACCTATTATTTAGTCTACCTACAGTATACCAAATAACCACTTATGCAAGGGTGAAAAGTACCAGCATAGAATACAGTTATAACCTCACAACACCATCGACTTACTGAGCCTTGACGGTAAACAACCACATTCAAACAACTAACCAAAACAAACAACTGCTAAGTCTATGCATAATACAATATATGGACAAAATTACTGGGGCAGACCTTTTAATCATTGGATTCAAGTGTTTCATTCAGACTCATTAACTGCAGAGTTCCAAACTTCCTCTGGCATTAACCCCACAGCACAGAAACTGTGTGCTGGGAGCTTCATAGAATGGGCTTCCATGTCTGAGCAGCTGCATGCAAGCCTCACATCACCAAGCGCAATGCCAAGCGTCTGATGGAGTGGTGTAAAGCAACGCTGCCACTGGACTCTGGAGCAGTTCAAATGTTTTGTGGAGTGACAAATCATGCTTCTCTGTCTGGCAGTCTGGTGGATAAGTCTGGGTTTGGCATATGCCAGGAGAACATTACCTGTGTGACTGCATTGTGTCAACTGTAAAATTTGGTGGCAGAGGGATAATAGAATGGTATTGTTTGTCAGGGGAAGGGTTAGAGCCCTTAGTTCCAGTTCACTTTGTCTCACATGGGGGGAACCGGCAGAGAATTTTTCCTACAGTGCAGCAGCAGTGCCTAGATGACAGACCCTGGTTTATGGCCTTCATCCTCAGCATGGCCCCATGTTATATGCACATACTGAGTGGACACTGGGATGCAGCCTCATTCCTGATCTTCAGGTGAACTCAGCTGAAGGTTATGATCCCAAATCTATTTTACCTTAAAATCCACTTCAGGCAACACAGAAGAAACTATGGAGACAAGATGAAGACAGATTTTTAACGTGTGAGACGAATGAGACAAGAGTGTACAAGAGGGGGACAGACAGGAGGATAATTGAAGTGCTTGTAAGCAGGTTGTGTTAAGGGTACCAGGACGTACAGTGGCATAGCAGTCTCCTGCTCAGCTGTGTATATCCAAAGCGGTCCACCCAGCTGACTCAGCACGTCTGGGGGAGGCTTTGGAGTGCATGTGGGTCGACGCATCATACATCTTAAGAACATCCTGACAAGCAGAAGCTGTTCTGTGGGTGAAAGGAGGCATCACTGATATTTGTATTCAGAGTGTATAAACCAAAGCGAATGACAATACCAGCCCTCGGACGTGCTGTTTATGTTTGCTGCCATGCTGTGAGTATAGTACAGCATTAATCGGGTTACCTGGGTGACCAGCACACCTCGGATGGGATGGCTTCCTGCTCCTGGCATGTTCAGACAGGCACTGGTGAGGCTGTTCAGCCGGAGATGAGCCAGCCCTGGCTGCATTTAACGCCTGGTAGTGTCAATGAGTGCAGACGTCAGACACAGGGTTTTCTGTTCCAGGTGTCTCAAAAGCAGACATGCACATTTATAAGCCTCCCGTTGATGGCAATTAGAAAAACACCAGGTATGTTTGTCATTGGCTGGGTCCTTTACCCAGTGTGACTGCTGGCTTCATCTTGTACGTGTTTTTTATAATAATTTACAGGGTTGGGGAGCTTATTAAAACTGGTGAATGGAGATTGGGCTGCTTGTGGGGGTGGGAAAACAGTATGGAATTGATTTGAGGCCATATTAATTAACATTTTCAACTAAATCAGTGTTGTTACAATCACATTTCATTTAGTGTATTTCTACAGCTCAGCAGGGAATGCATATTATTGGCACTGATTTTTGTTGTTGTTCCAAATAGCTTTTTATCTCGTCTGTAACCCATGCAATTTATGGCTGTCACAAAGATAAGTAAGGTCACCACAGTTACCCAGCCAAGGTGCTCTTTGGTGACCTTTGGCATTTTGTGAACTTGGAGGTGTGACTTGATTGGCTAATTCTGTTACCTCCTGTGGATTCCTATAAATCCTTTTAGTATGTTTTAGTAATTGGTTGATCGGTTACTCCATGAGCTGGAAGATGAGACCATGTAGAGACTATGTGCAAATATATGAATATTTGGTAATGGTTTACATTAACTGAACCTTTATAATGCCTCTATATTGCATTCATAAAACATTCTGTGCACCTTCATAATGTATTCATTAAATATTCATAAAACATTCATAAACATCATGTATGTATACCTTAGCATCCTAACATCTGTAATATACATTAATAACAAACATTATATAATAATAAACATTATACAGTAATTGTATAATCATGTAATGTTTATTAATGCATATTAAAGCTGTTAAGGGATGTTAGGATATTAAGGTGTACTTTCATGCAGCTTATGAATGTTCTATGAATGCATTATGAAGGTGCACTGAATGTTATATGAATGTATAATGAATGCATTATGAAAGTGCACTTAATGTAAAACATTACCGAATATTTAATATCAGGGCCACTCTTTATGTTTGTAGCAACAAAATGGGAGCTTTATATAGCTTCGTTGGTGATGGATTCATTTTGAGCTTAATGTTTTTACTGCAGTAAAGTACACACTGTGTCACATAGCATGAGACAGTTTGTGGAGACCTGAGTGACTTTTCATCTTCTGAAGTTTGCAATAGCTTAAAAAAAAAACCTTTATTTCAGATTGCTAAGTCTGGCAGTTTTTTTCTTCTCTAAAGTCATTGCTAGGGCTAGGTGCTGTCTGAGATACATGATTTCAGTTCTTAAAATGGTCCACGCTGTCATGAAGTCTTGTAGCACACATACATCGTAACAGGCTTTGCAGCAGATGATTAAAGGGGCAAAACCTAGAGCCAGAGGACTGCAAATGTTTATGGTAGATGTGACCACTGTCCTGCCATTGGGCAGAGCCTCCATAAATAACTGCAGCAGCTTTATCTTAGCAGCAGCTGTTATATCAAACACCAGCTCTGTGTCCTCCAGTGCTAATAGGACGTCTCCCTCAGGAATTTTGTAATCCTATTAGTGAAATGCCTATAAAATGAGTCCTCCTCATGCTGTACTGCTCCTGACTCCATTGCTCCATTGCTAGTTTCAGACTTTGGGGGGGATGAGGGGTTGGTTATTCTCTCCAGCTGGTATGCTTCATATTCACTGAGCAAGTAATGGCTCAGTAACTGCTGGACAATCAAAGGTTGATTATCTTATTGACACTTTCTAACAGCAGCAAGCTATCAGCTATGACATCCTGCCAGCCGGCTTGAGCAGCTGCAATGTTTTGTCTGGTCGAATGATGAGACAAAGGCTTTATTGGCAATCTGGTAATCACCAGAAGTTCAATATAAGTTAGAAAGTAGTTAAATAAAAGTGAAAGTTTATGCTAAAATTAAAGTAGAGCTGGAGAAAGTAGGCTACATTCATAGTACAGAGTATATTATTAACAAATAAAAAAAGTATAATTAAAAAGACCACTGAGATTGCAAAACTAGAACTCTCACAAAGCAGCACTGAAAAGGTTTAAAAGTGCCCCACTGTTCTGTATTCATTGCTGGTAGCCAGCCTTCAAAGTGTGACTGTTTTCTTGCAGGTACACAATTGAAAATTGGTGTTTGCTCTCATGAGCTCTCATGAGTATACAGTATGTTTGAGATGGTGACATGTGTTGTGAAATGAAATGAAACAAGTATTAAATGAACGTCAATGAATTAAAAATAAAGCAGTCCTCCACAGAGGGGGGTAGTGGTGGATGGAATATAAAAATATGGAAAGGGAGAAAAGAGGAAAAAAGAAAGGGGAAAAGAGGAAAGAAAAGGAAAGAAAAAAAGTATTGAATGAACAAAATGTCTGATTGAATACAGGGACTATTGTGCCCCTCAGTGGCCTGTTGGTGGATATGTCCAAGCAGTAGGTGATAGCCATCTACAGTTTAACTGCAAAATTGCAGAAAATAAGGAGTTAATGAATTAATAATTCCTTGTAATGTAGCTAGCTAATTTTTCTTGAAAACAAATGTTAATTTAAGAACCAGAGCTTAAATCAGCATTAGCCTAAAAATTTTCTGTCAAAAACATTATACATGCTACATGCCTGTCATTGCGTGCATACTCGTCCTTTGTTAGACTTTCTTAATGTGGGCCAGTTCTCACATCATGCCACTTAATTCAGCACCAACTGGGAACCAGCTCCTTGTCATCACTGGCACAGCAGCAGTAGAAAATGAAGTAATGGATGTCACCAGTGGTTACTGGGTTCTACAGTGAAAAAGCAGATTAACTTTGTAAAAGATGTCTGTACAATTACTCTCACCTATGTAACTCCCACTTCAGGTGGAGAGAGCTGCATCCTTTCAGTTTAACCGTCAGAATTCTTATAGAGTGAAGATCTCCCTACAGCAGTAGTGACTTTCCTTGTCCCAGACATCAGTACACAGTCATTTAATAGTTTTTCCCAACACCCAGTCAAAGTTTGTTCTCAGAGTCCTTTGAACCCATTAGTTCACTGTAGGTCACTGTTGTCATGGCTCCAGCCCGGGCACCAATCAGAATGGCCTAAAAGCTCTTTGCCCCGAATGCTGGCAACCAACTTGAAGTATCATAAACAAGTACTCTAAGACTCCTTGAAGACAAGCTGAAAACCATCTGCATCACTCCTGCACTACTCTCACAGACTCACAGGTGTTAACCTTCAAGGACCTTTGCTCTCGCCTTTATGGTCAGATTGCAGTGGATGAGAGCATCAGGTAGATAAATAAATGTCATACAGCTGCATTAATGAGTCTTGCAGCTGTACGTGGTGCCTCAGTAACAGGGGACTTCAAAAGCGGAGCTAACAAAGAGCCAATATAACAGAATATATCCTGGGATGAAAGAGAAAGGCAGGGGCATATACAGAGATCGATAGACACAGTCACACAGAGAGAGAGGTCAGGACACACACTCACCAAGAAGGGGAACAGGAGCAGCACACTCACCAAGAAGGAGAACAGGAGCAGCATACTCACCGAGGAGGGGAACAGGAGCAGCACGCTCACCAAGAAGGGGAACAGGAGCAGCACACTCACCAAGAAGGGGAACAGGAGCAGCACACTCACCGAGGAGGGGAACAGAAGCAGCACACTCACCGAGGAGGAGAACAGGAGCAGCACGCTCACCAAGAAGGGGAACAGGAGCAGCACACTCACCAAGAAGGGGAACAGGAGCAGCACGCTCACCGAGAAGGGGAAAAGGAGCAGCACACTCACAGAGAAGGGGAACAGGAGGAGCACGCTCATGGAACCGTACAGGAGGGAACCCAGGCACGCGGTCAGACCGGTTAAATAAGCAATTAAATAGGCAATTAAGCAAAACCGAAAATACAGTGAGGCACAGCTCTCAGTATTCCAGTGAGGGGACCTGGCTGTGCCACAGGCTCACAGTTCAGACTCACAGATAATAATAAATTCTATTTGGCTATAGTTTATTTCGATCAATTTCCAACTACTATTTTGCTTATATCGTAAAGTTTATGACCAAAGATTCACATTGCGATATTAGATTTATTTTTCCAGTATCCTGTAGCCCTAGCAACGGTGCATAGATGAAATGAATGTTGTCATTCTGGGTTTCTGTCTTTGCCCGTATATCTGCTCTCAGCTGTAGAGCTGAATAATTCCTTCAGGACAAGACAGTGACATGGTCGGCCAAGATGTAAATAGCGTTGCTTTGTAAAATAGTGTCAAAAAACTGTAAAATAGTGTCAAAAACTGTATAATGTCTGTACAGAATGATAAATTAAATGATATTTTATCCTTCAGATGTTGTAACAGTCTCATTTTCCACTTTTTATACAGGGAAATGTTGACCGTTCATGTCGATTTATTTACGTGTTACCTGCTTGATTGCAGCTCTCTGCTACCTCTTGCCTCAGATTGTCTGTCAGGTACAAGTATTACATATATGACACATCAGAAGCAGTTAGCATAAATCATTCTGCTGTTCAGGCCTCATAGCTCTGTTCTGTTGTGGGCACTCAGAATGCCAAATCATTGATCACTGTAGGTCGTTGCAGAACAGCTGTTCTGGTCAGTGGGCAGAGTGAGATTTGAAGTGACCTGAAATGGCCACACTGCACACTTTGTCACTCCGATCCAGACACATTTAAGGCTCCACTTGATACTACCAGTATTGTGGCCCTTTTCCATTAGCATACAAGGGCCGTACCACAAAAAGAGACTCGTTACAGCGCGGTTCCAGCTCGCTTTGTGAACTGTTGCTCAATCAGATTGGAACACATGCTGCCATAAATTCAAAGTATCGTGCGTGGTGAGATAAAAAAAAAAGGTAGCAAATTGGTGTTAGCTTATAAATGAAACATCACACAGTATTTTCTCTTCCAATGTCACTTCCTTCTCTATCATGAGCTTGAGCTCCATAATGTCACGACTCTCCAGGGCATCGACCGGGGAAACAGGTGCAGGAGACTGGGACTCGGGTAAACACGGCATTTAATGCGGATCTCACACATGGAAACATGCAATGACATCACATGACATTAATGACCGGACTGGGGAAACATACTCTAACGCAGACTTAAATACACAGGACTAATGAAAAAAATTCACTATAAGGACAGAAGTACTGACACACACCTCTTAATCATTGAATTCAGGTGTTTCATTCATACCCATTGCCAGAGGTATATAAAATTTAGCCATGCACTCAGGTTTACAAACAATTCTAAAATAATGTGTCATTCCGAAGAGCTCAGTCAATTCAAGCATGGTACTGTCATAGGATGCCACCTTTGCAAAAAGTCAATTTATGAAACGTCTTCCCGGCTAGATATTCCATGCACGGTCAAGTGTAAGTGGTAATACAGTAAAACCTCGGACTGCGAGTATAATTCGTTCCGGAAACGTGTTCGTAATCCAAAGCATTTGTATATCAAAGCGAATTTTCCCATTAGAAATAATGGAAACTCAGATGATTCATTCCATAACCCAAAAATATTCATAAAAAAACGATTAATACAAAATATAAAGTAAAAATGCATAAAACAAATTAACCTGCACTTTACCTTTGAAAAGAATTGCGGATGGTGTGAGAGACGAGAGAGAGGAGAAGAGGAGGGTTATTTTGTAGGACGACTCTCGCTATAACTAACAGAATCACTGCTATCTGTTGGTTCGCTGGAATCTTTTTCTTTTTGTGCAACTTTAACAAGGAACCTATCCAAAGACAGCCGCTTTTGCCTCCTTTTCGATTTTGTGGAAATGTGACATTGCATTGTCGTTAAACAGATTCATCGCTCGCACTGCTATGCCCTTAATTGAGTGGTGCTTATCTACTAAACTTTGACTATATGAGTGAGGGACGCCGACTGAGACCGAGCATGGGAAACGATTACCCACAATCCCGCAGCGAGAGAGAGAGAGAGAAGATCCCATACCTGTCAAGTTTTGGATTTGAAAATAAGGGAAATTTTCCGGCACCCACCGCGAGCCATCCTACCACCCCAACCAAGCTCCAGTATCCCTTGCATTTTAAGACAGGTGTACAAGAAATCTAAAATAACCACTTGTCATTTACATTTTATATTCATTACACATTTTCTTTTAATTTCTCATGTTCACTCATGTGGCACTCTGGCATTCAATAATGACTTATTATACAGATTTGCTGCAGACTTTGTATACTTGTTGAAGTCGTCACAGAAGGTGAAAGTAATGTTGTTTTTCGCACACAGCATTGCCATTTTAACCTCCACATTTATGACCTGGTTTATGTTGTAAATGACCTGCAGACTACTGCAGGTGGCAGTTCTCGCGAGGCTACTGGCAGTTTGGAGAGGCAAAGCATATACATAATATTCATATTGCAAGACCTTGCTTGTTTATCAAGGTAAAAAAAATTTTTTAATTTTGCTCGTATTGCAAAACACTCGCAAAACAAATTACTCGCAATCCGAGGTTTGACTGTATAGCAAAGTAGAAGCATTTAGGAACAACAGAAACTCAGCCACAAAGTTGCAGACTGGTAAAGTAACAGAGCGGGTGGCTGAGGCACTTAATGTGTAAAAGTCACCAGCGCTTTGTTGGCATTAACCCCAGAACAAAAACTGTGCCGGGAGCTTCATAGAATGGGCTTCCATGGTCGAGCAGCTGCATGCAAGCCTCACATCACCAAGCGCAATGCCAAGCGTCAGACAGAGTGGTGTAAAGCACACTGCCACTGGACTCTGGAGCAGTGCAAATGTGTTCTGTGGAGTGACAAATCGTGCTTCTCTGTCTGGCAGTCTGATGGACGAGTCTGGGTGTGTGTTAAGTTTAACAAAGTAATAATAATAGAAATAAAGCTATTCCAGTAAGACAAAATCAATAAGGAACCTGCAGGTAACATTGCTTGGACCCCTAATAATACGACCTTTCTGTAAACAGGTTCTGAAACAAGCTATTTTTTTGCACAGTGAATGTAAGTTTTTCCTTGGCTTTTCACCCTGGGTGAGATGTTCTGTATAATGCATATCCTGAATCGCAGCCTTTGCGATTTGTTAATTGTGTTGTTTCAAATTGCAATTTTCATTTGAAGTCAATAAATCGTTCTCCCTACTGTATTTACTGTTCAAATTAAGCATGGTGCTGCTGACCTTTTACAGACTAATGGCCTCTCCAAATTTTAGATTCGCAGCCCACCTGATTGTGCTCATGGCCCATCGGTAGGCCGCGGCCGGTGGTTGGGAAACCCAGCTCTAAGCCATACCTCTCGGTGGCTCACGGAAAACCTGCTGATTGACTCCTTAGAAGTGAGTGACCTGGAACTTGACCTCCCTTTCTGAGGAAGAGAACATGCCCATTTCACTTGTCCCTGAGTCCCTTACCTCAGTTTAGATTGATTCCTCAGCTTGTTCTCCAGAATTTTCAGCTGCTCCACCTGCCGCCTTCAAGAAAGAAAAGAAGAAATGGAAAAAGTGGGCAGCAACTCCACCGGACACTAGCTCACTGGATCCAAGCACGTTTGTGAGGTCATCATAATCTAGCCCAAGCTTGCTGACCCCGAGCCTGAGGAACCAGTTCCAGACTTCTGGACCAGCTGAGGCCTTATCACTGGTTGTCTGGTCAGCTTCTACCTCAATCCAGGCCATCTCTCGTTCGTGCTTCGATTCTGGCCGTCTCCACAGCTCCTTCTTCATTCATCTCTTGATTCCTCACAAGTGCCTTCCTTACCTCTTACTGTCACCCAGTCATCTGCCTTGTCTTCTGTTGTCTCCCAGGCAATCTACTCATCCCTTACCAGTCACCTGCTGGCTGTCGCTCGACTTCCCAGTTCCCTCCAGGTCAGCGTCTGACTCCCTGGTCACTACCAAGCCAATCTTCATCTCACCGGCTGTCTCCATACAAGAACATGTCCAGTCAAACATATATGGGGGGGGCCTGCCCCCCTTCTAATGCCAGGCCTGGAAATGAGAAATGCTTGTTCAGTGTTGGTGGGTTTGAATCCCAGCCCCCCCCGTATGAAGTTCCTCCTCTGCGTTATGGCTTTTCCTCCTGTGGTTTAAAATGTGTCATCTCTAAATTGTTCTTTTGTTCAGGATGTCCAGTGCCATATTCCCTGTGCTGTCTGGGACAGGCTTAAGACCCACAGCACCTCTCGCTGGATGATGCTGATATATGAAGGACATTTGTTCCTTGGTAATGTTTTATAGATTGGCCAGATATTAATCAGTGTCTGACGTCTGGGACCTTTGGGTTCTCTGTAAGCTGGCTGTGTGCTTTGTAAATGAAGCGCTCATCTGTTTTTATTTGCATACAGAAATGTTCATTTGCATTTCTTCTACTCAATATTTGTTTCTCATCCTAATCGTCCATCTGACGCCCAATGCATTTTAAGCACAGAGGGGTTTTTGTTACATACTTCTGTTGGCGTGTGTCAGCAGGTTGGCATTTGTTGGGGCCCTGGTCTCACCATCCTTACCAGTATCTGTCAGCTTCACGCACCAAAATTCGTCAAGGTAAATGGGACCTGAATTCATCTGAGATGGGACTCTAAGGTAATATGAATTGTCACCCCTCCTAGTGACATCTCCTACAGCAGCCTAACCTAACAACAGAGTATTAAAAATAACAGTGCATTCCTACCCCTGTATGAAACTAGGTGTTACTTTTCTAGATGTTGGTATTTGAAGTGCCTATGTATAATGGTAGCGGAAATGACATAGGCACGGGGAGATAGAAATGAGAAAGAAGAAAAGTAGGGGCAAAAAAAAAATTAACCAATGGGGTAAGAGAAAGGTGGATGGGTGACGATTGTTATGATAATGCCCACCAGGGCACCACCCCATCCACAATACCCCCCCACCTCAGGCAGACCGCACCATGCACGTCCTGCTAGCCCTATTCTTGGGTGAGTTTTTGTTTCCTCCATGTATGTGTGAATGTATATATGAGTGTGAATACTAACCTAGTGGGTAAGGCTTTACATTAACTGCACCTGCATTCATAGAACATTCATAAGCCGCATGTAAGGATACTTTTACATCATGCTCATATTTACATGCTGCTTATGAATATTCTGTGAATGTATTATGACAGCGCACTGAATGTTCTATGAATGCATAATGAATGTATCATGAAAGGGTAGTTAATGTAAGGTATTACCGTGAGGTGTTTTGCAGTAAAGGAAGCAGGACTTGCTGTCGGCCTCAGCTCAGGTCGGGAGGGAGGCTACCAGAGGTCCACAATCCCAGACCAGCTCAGTGACCCACCCCTGGTGCACTAGGTCACCCACCCCACCATAGCCCGCCAGGGGAACGGGGCAAAAGAATCTCTCATGGTTGTGTGAGTGTTTTGGGGTGATATTTTCATTTTTTTCGATATTTTTAAATTAAAATATTGCATATTGTTTTTTAGACATCGCCCAGCCCTAACAAATTATTTTTTGGTTAGCTACTGAATACCATTAAGTTGATACACATATAATTTAGCCATTTATGTGTTCAAGGAAACATTATGCTGTTGAGTCCCAGTTACTTACTTTGTGTGTGTGTGTGTGTGTGTGTGTTTGGTCCAGGTAAACCTTACCTTGTGGGGACCAAAACGTGATGAATACCCGTTTTTTTCTATTTCTCTATTTTATAAAACTCTGTGACTGCAATGAAAAAACTAAAAATGTAAAAACTCTTGTATTTTGTTTGGTTACTTATGGTTATGGTTAGGGCTGGGTAGGGGTTAAGGTTGTCATAGTTAGCGTTAGCATTTTTCCCATAGAAATTAATGAGCGGTCCCCAAGAAGATATGTTTACCCGACATGTGTGTGTGTGTGCATGTGTGTGCGTGTGTGCATGAATGGTGAGTGTGCGCCCTGCAATGGGTTGGTGCCCCATCCTGGGTTGTTCCTCATCTTGCACCTGTAGCCTCTGGGATAGGCTCCAGGGGGGGGGGGTATCCTTGAGTAATGCACCCCTGTGCAGTGTGAAACTTTGCGAGATCAGTCCATTCAGAGTGACAGTGACCTTAGGTGAGGTATACAGAATTCTAATCCAATATATATGAATCATTCCCCAAAGCCAAATTTCCTGAGTGTGGAAAATAAACATTTTCAGATAATTCTATCAAAAATATTCTTCGCATACAATGAAACAAAGACTGATTCTAATTGTTGATGTGTTGATAGGTGTATTAAATTATACAGTCTTTGTGTATAGTAAGATGAATGTCTATATGAATGTCTATGTTTCTAAACCAGTCTGATCTGGGTGGATTAAGAACAGGATAACTTTTCCAGGTCTGTTTGCTGTTTGTTGCTGGTGGTTCTAATGAGTTATGCTGGCTTCCACAATGACCTGGTGGACATAGAGAATGATTTCTTTTTGGTGGACAACAGATACTGATTTAAAGCATATATCCATTTCAGAAAATGTAGTTCCCTGGAAAAATATTCGATGCATCTGGCTCCAGTGAATAAGAAAAGCAGGTGTGACGCAGCTTCTTCCTGCTTTTGTAATCTCTTCAGCCCTTCTGTGGATGTCTGTCCCCCAACTCCCAGGTACATCATCCCATCTCTGCAGTGGTCTGACGTGGGGTCTTACCAGTGTGTGGTGAGGAACCGGATGGGGACGCTCATGCAGAGGAGGGCGGAAATCCAAGTAGCATGTGAGTGAAGCAGCACCCCCGTGTGGGCAGGAGGAGGCCTTACGGCCACCTGAACGTCACCTTGCTGTTAGCATCACTGTGCCGCTTTCTCTGGTGACATTTAGAGAGACAGCTCTTTATAGGGTCCCTGCCTGCTTTAAAAGCAGATGCACCCTTTTCAGGAAGGGTTCAGAAACCAGCACGTCAGGCCTGCCGCTGCTCTAGGCTGTCCTGTCACCCTTTTTACAAACGTCTGCTTTTTAAAATGCTTTAAAAACCATGTGAAATAGCGAAGCTTTTTCTTTAGCTTGATGTTTTTTCCTTATCTTCATTTTGCCTGTTTCATAACTGTCAAAACATGGGCTTTGTCAACCGTGCCTTTTCGGACCGCTGCCTGACTTCCTCCTCCTCTTCCTCAGACATGGGGAACTTCATGGAGATGGAGCAGCGAAAGACGGTGTCCCTGGGCCAGGTAGTTGTCATCACATGCCAATCAACTGCTTTCCGAGGCCTCAGGTCACTTGGTTCAGGGATGGCTACAAAATCATCCCCAGCGACCGTGTGTGAGTAGGATGCGACGGCCCTGCGGGAGAAGGGTGGGCTGTGGAGATGACCCCCTCTCCCCCATAACTAGCACAGGTCGTAATTCACCTGCCACACACCCCCCAGGACCTGTAATTACAATGGGCCCCTCTGCTGCTTTGGGATGTGGGGAATGGGGAACAGGAAGGGGGCGCTCAAACCACAATTGCTCAGGGGGGTGTCTCGTGTCAGAGTGACTTGGCAAAAACTCTACCTTGTCTCAATACCGTGATTTTCACCTGCTCCCCGCTGCCCCCCGGCTCAGCCATGGCTGGCTTTCATTACTGTGGCCTAAATAGCAGCTCGCTCACACAGAAGCACCTACCGCAGGCCCAGCTTCCCAGTTACTGCTGTCACAGGGCAGGTCATAATGCTCCAGGCCTCTCCCCTGTTCTTCCTACTGCCCCTCCATTCGCTCCTGCGTGAATTACAAATCTCATAATGCGAGTTAAATGGAGATATGTGCCTTGTTCCTCTCCCAGTCATTTCATCTCACTCGCGTTCAGGTTGCTTCCGTAAGCACTGGCATTACACATGGGGAGTCTGAGGTGGGGGGTAGGGGGTGGAGGGCGCATGGCATGTTTACTACCAGTCTCATACTCTTGTGCATCTTCCTGTTCCTGCATCACATTTGTGACGGAGCTCAACTGTAGAAATGAGACAGCCTGCAGAAGTGTTTTAAGTCGCCGACCACATCTGCTTAATCACCTTAAGGTCAGGAGTGTTGTCTAATGATAGAGATTGAAAGAGAGAGACTAGCATGGTTAGTAATGACGAAGCACGGTCAAGTATGGCTGAGTTGGAGAGAACTTTGTCTAGGATGATCAGTATGAGACATTGAGAGAGTTGGGTCTAATATGATTGAGCCTTATCTAACATAACTGAGAGTGAGCTCTGTCCAGTATGATTAACACTGGAGGGGCATGATCTCCCATGATAGAAATCAGACTGTTCCAGTGTGATCTTTGCAGTAGACCAACAAACCTCCATGCCTTCTGCTTGCTCCATAAAGATCCATCCTTCTTCTAACTGCTTGTCCTGTTCAGGGTCATTGGCCCTTGCAGCATTGGGCACACGGCTGGAGTACAGGCTGGATGGGATGCCAGTCCGTAGAGGTGCGCATACATACACACATTGACACATAGTCACACACCACAGGCAGTTAGCCTAACCACATATCTTTGGACAGGAATACCTAGAGGAAGCGCTAATGACACGGTGAGATTTTGCAAACTCCTCACCCTGGAGATGTGAGGCAGTGCTACACACTGAGGGACCATGGCATCCTTTTATAAAGACCCATAAAGGTACTTTACAGAAGAATTTGAGTGTAAAATATTAGTAGCACCATAAAGAAAATGAGACCACATTTTTGGATAAGCGATCCAGAGGTCGCTTTAGCTGTGAAGTCAAAACAAATATGGTTTTGCTTTTCGCTGCACATAACAGGATTGAAATGAAGTATCGTACCCATCCGTTTTATACTGTCTGTGTGGCATATATGGCCGCAAATGTAGCTTAAAACCCAGGACTGTAGTTAAATCTGGAACTGGGCTCAGGACGCAGGTGGTGCAGTCGCTGGAGACATGGGCTTGTAGCCTGTAGGTTGCCGTTTCAGGGTTTAATGTCACACTGATATACCCCCCAGTACTTTTTATTCAGCTAAAGCAGGGAAATAATGTTGAGTTTGTGTTTTGACACGGCCTCTCTCCTCCCCAACGGGGGACATTCAAGTCACAGTCATTCCTGAATGAAACTCCTGATTTATGGCCATCACAGGGTGCCAGCTGGCCACATCCAGCCATCTCGGTCCCTCGCCCCCCAGTCCAAGCAGAGTCCTGCCCTTTTGGGAACTGGCTGTTTCAAGCATTCACTGTCCTGACTGAAGGTGTGGGTGACTAATCAATCGGGCACTCGCCGTTACAGCCCCCCCTCCCCCACATCACTTGGCAGACTCTCCAGCTGTACTGAGACAGGCCGTTAAGGGTATTTAACATGGAAAGGAATAGAGAGATTTAAGTGGCTTCTGCTTTGCTGTGTGCGTCTGATTGCACTTTTCTCAGTACCATATATGACCCCATGCAGAATGAAACATAGTGGAAGATGGGCTCCTCTATCAGATGTGTTTTCTCAAAAGGAGTCACTTCCCATTACAGTGTAGGGCTCTGAGGCTTAATATCATTCTGGTGCTGTTTTTCATGGCCTGGTGAGCAGCGGCCCCATCAAACCCTCCCTCTGCCTCTGTACCCCCCAGCTCAGGCCCCAACCTGCACAGCCACAGAGCTCCATCACACACCTTTGCATTGCCTCATTTAAGTCAGCTTTGCCCTGGAAATGCAATATAAGCTAACATAATGTACCTATGATGTGAAAAATGTTATCGGTAGTAATATTATGGCCTCTGATTTAATATCATTTATCTAATTAATATTCCTTTTGCAAGGATTCTAATTAATTTGGAGATATTGGTCCATCCCTCTGTTCCCATAATGCTTTTCCATTGCAGTCTTGCTGAGCCTGGATCCTGATTTACACAGGGCCATCATGGGGGGGATGCCAGTCCATCACAGGGCAACATGCACAACACGCACAATCACACACTGTGTGAAACATCCATTAGCCTATCTGCATGCTTTTGGAATGTGGGAGGTAGCCAGGGAACCCA
>JAOYFF010000046.1:7187495-7204729 GCA_025773925.1 Cryptomyrus ogoouensis
TCATTGTATTGTCCGTCTGCGTTTTGCCTGCCTTACCTGTAATTAAACCCCGTATTCCCCAATACCCTGACGTCTGCACCTTTGTCTCCATTCCGTCCCCGTTCGGCACGACAATATTATTATAATTAAATGTATTGATGGTTTATTATTAATATTAAAATAATAAGAAATCTTTATTTTAAAATGTATTTTATTATATATTAATAATTACTGTTACTGTCTATCATTGTCTAAATGTATTTTTACTATCTAAATATATGTATTCAACATGCACGATGCTATCACAGCGAATGCGAGGCTGAGACTGAAGCGTTACCCTTTGTTTCCGCTGAGATACGTGCTGCGTGACTTATTTCCCCGCACGTACAAGTTATCTTAGGTCGGCGTTCATGGTTTGACTTCTGAGATTCAGATCGAGCTCTAGGTAATTTTTTTCCGAACTGGTTGGTTCAACTTTTAAGAAATTCGAGTTCTAATGAGTTCGAGAACTGAGGTACCACTGTATTTTTATACTAATAAAATTGTATAAATGAGATTTTCTTAGGTTTTGTTTAGACACGACAGACCCATTGTGTTTGGTTTACAACTGTTCCTATATTAGCAGTTTTAATAAAAAACTATTTAAAAACAAATTCTGTTTCCCTGCTTAACCGGAATTGTACTGAACCATGAATCCAATCAGAAACGTTTAAAGAAATAAAATCAATGTTTAATATAAAAAATAGAATTGCAATTTGTAACTGAATCGATCTGCCCCCCTACCCATACCCCTACTGTCTAGGCCCCCTCAGTCAGGAAAATTGATGGTTGATGGATGGACAAATTAGTTGTTTCTTTAAAATGAACATAACCTTAAACATTCTGAAACTATTTTCTTGAATCCTCTAAAATAAGAACATTCACATCAGTAATTTTAGCTTCATTTCCACCTCTCTGCAGGGCTTTCACAATTTTGATATGCAGTGTTTCAATAAATATGGAAGCATCTGGGGGTGAGTCTATCTACAAGACCCTCACCATGAAACAGATAAGTGCAATATTGGATGGATGAATGGATGGATGGTCGATCATTCCATCAGGGGTGTTCCCCTGCCTTATGCCCTGTGCCTTACACTCACCATGACCATGTACTGCGTATGTGGTATGAAAGATGGATGGTTGCTAGGAAGGTATATATATTTATGTCTCTTGAGCTTTTCACAAAAGCATCTGAATAGGCATGTCCATCATGGCAAGTCCAGGTATTCAGCCAGAGAGGGATGTAGACTGCTGAAGACCAGGCCCATTCAAGACTCCTGATTCTTATGAGCTTCATGCATTTTTCAATCTGCAGGATTTTTGATGGCCGACAGCCGTTGCTGATGATTACAGACCCGGAGATGATAAAAACAGTGATGGTCAAAGATTTCTACACCGTCTTCACAAACCGGAGAGTAAGTCTGAGCTGCTTCTCCATGGCCTGAGTCCTCAGCATTTGGTACAAACATTCTTGCTGTTTTCCACATTTTCCAGCTGTACACAAAAGTAATAAAAACATTTGCTGCACCATGAGCTGGGTGTCGGAGAGGCATGGATACCCTGACAGATTCAGGGGGCCATTGAATAAGTAAAATCATAAAATTACATAATGTGAAGGGGGTGGGGGCACTAAGGTGACATTTTGTCAGGGAGCCCAGAAGGTCTGACAACTCCCCTGGCTGCCAGTGTGCTGCCCTGTACCTCCCAGGTTGGCATGGATCCAGCCCAGCTCTGTATTTTTTCAGCTGGCACGTTCTCCCAGTTGCAGCTGGCCGTTTGGAGTCCATCCAGTAAAGTTCATCCAGTAAAGTAATTGATGAAAATAACAGATGAATGGATTATTTTACATTGCTGGTTAATTGTGTAGCTGGCCATTTGCATATTTTGCTTAAGCTGTTTAGAATCAGGAGCCTCCTTGGATCCACTGGCTTTTGGTCAACATTTCTGTCCCTCAGCACTAAGGATGCCAGAAACGATTAGCTACTGTAGGCATATAAAATCAATGGCCAGTGTTCTCTGCACTGATCTGGTGAGCACCAGAGCTAGCCCACCACTGTGTCTTCCTGCAGGAAAGGGTTCTCGTCAGGCCGCTGGCTGATGCTCTGTCGATGGTAAAAGACGAAAAATGGAAAAGGATACGGAGCGCGCTGTCCCCGTTATTCACCAGTGGGCGGCTAAAAGAGGTGCGGCACTCAGTCACGGGGCTACACACGGGGAAGGGGCTTATTGTGTCTTCAGGGAGTTTCATTCATCATGGACTGGTGTTGACTGCAGCATCTTTGAAACATTTAAGTTTTACACAAACATTAATTATAATAATAATCATGTTATATAATATTTTAACAAAAGCCATGAAGTGTCTTTACCTCTGTTCTCCTGTATACATGACAAATTACTGATGTGTATAATAGATGTTTGCTAATTTGTTGTTGATCAGTTTAAAATGAAACATCTTGCTGGCTGTTGAAACGAAAGAGGAATATGGAATATGGCTTTTGTTCTTGTGACCTCCAGATCTTTCCCATTGTCGAGCGCTATGCTGATTCCTTCATAGCCAATTTGAAGAAGCGAAACCTAGAGAACCCAGTGGGAATTAAAGAGTGAGTATTGTTTCTGTAGTACAAATGCCTCTGGGTACAATACAGTACTGCATTATATATCTGACATGCCCTCAAGCTTCATACCTAATTGTAGTAATAATATTATATAATTTGCTGCCTATTGAAGCATTACAGTGATTGAAATAGCTATGCTACAGCATGGTGATATATAAAAAATCCATACCATTTGGGAAATTAAAAACTTTATACCAGTTGAACCGATATACTACCCAGCACTAATGGGGCGTATTGAATCACCAAATTACTCTTCTGTCACCATGGCAACAGAGAGCTGACAGTAACAGCCTTCAAACTACCTTTCCCCCCAGCATTTTTGGGCCGTACAGTATGGACGTAGTCACCGGCACATACTTCAGCGTGGACATTGACTCCATCAATAACCCCAAGAACATCTTTGTTGACAGTGTTAAGAAAATGCTGAACTTCAGCCTTTTTAACCCCTTTTTCCTGATTATAAGTATGTGGGAATTGTGCCTGATTTCTCATATCAGTTTAAGTGACTATGTTCCTATGTATAATTCCACTATATTTTTCGACAGAATTATTCAGTGTATAATGTTGCTGCATTAAAATAGAGCTATACTACAGTTGTAAAAAAATTAATAGTTCAGCTGAAAACTTTATTTTTTTTCCAGCCCTGTTTCCTTTTACTGTTCACTTGTTTGAGAAGTTGGGCGTCTCCTTTGTTTCTAAGTCAAGCTTGGACAATTTCTGCCGAACAGTACGGAAGTTAAAAGATGAGCATCACATCAAACAGGAGGTGTGTCCTGCTTAAAACCCAGGGTCCTGCACTTTCTATCTGGGTCTCCTTCGCAACAATGTTTTAAACGCACTCTGAGCTAATCATGCCATAGAAACAACCAGTGATCTTGATCACCTTTGACCTCCTGTGCCCAAACTACAGTCTGACAAACATTTAGTTTTATCAACAGAGTCAAGTGGGCTTCCTACAGCTTATGGTTCAGTCTCAGATTTTGGAGGAGAAGGCGAACGCCCAGGAGAGCAGCAAACCTGTTAAAGGTAAGAGTGTGTCTTTCAAAACACAATGGTCACCTCTTTGCTCCAAAGTGTTTAAGCAGATTTTATTTCCTTGAAAGTTAAACTAAGCCTGTGCCCAAAATGATACTGAGCCCATTCTCTGTTTTAGGGCTGACGGATCATGAGATACTGTCTCAGTCTTTTGGCTTCATCATCGGTGGGTATGAAACCACTAGCAGCACCTTGTCAGTACTAGCGCACAACCTGGCAACCAATCTCACAGCCATGAAGAAACTACAGGAAGAGATTGACAGTGTCTTCCCTAATAATGTAAGTATAAGCATTATCCGTAATATGTCCTGATGTTTCATTATAAACTATCAGACTTTGGGCTTTCTTTCTCTCTCTCTCTCTCTCTCTCTCTTTCTCCCTCTCTCTGATTTTAACCTGGGAAAGATTAATAAAAATGCAACAGGTTTTTCAGGTTTCTGAGCACTCTGTGAACTCAAAGTTTTATTTGGCTTGAGGGACAGTGGTTTATTCAACATACTGAGGGACAGTGCCACCCACAGGACGTGAAGATACAGAACATGTTTGGTCAGGCATCTTATCAGAGAAGATTCTTGCCCACCACAGAGCCCTGTCACGTACGAGGCACTGATGCAGATGGAATACCTGGACATGGCCATGAATGAGTCTATGCGCCTCTGGCCTCCTGCGCCACGCATTGAGCGGACCTGCAAGAATGTAGTGGCGATTCAAGGGGTGACCATCCCCACTGGCACCCTGGTGGTGGTGCCAACCTATGTTCTGCACCGCGATCCAAAGATCTGGGAGTCACCTGACACATACAAGCCTGAGCGGTAATTCACAAGTCTGCCATGCTCTTACATAATTAGTGTCTGTTACTATTTCCTTATAATAACTTTCCTACTGGTGTTTTTAAGGTTCAGCAAGGAAAACAGGGAGGATATTAACCCCTACACGTTTCTGCCATTTGGAATGGGACCTCGCAATTGCATCGGGATGAGATTTGCTCTGCTGATCATGAAAATGGTCGTGGTGAAGCTGCTGCAGAACTTCAGCCTGGAGACTTGCAAGGAGACGCAGGTAGGTGATAACGCCATTTCCTTGATGATCTCCACCCATGACTCAAGGGCACCATGCAGGAATAGAATTATAATCAGCTGTAATCACAGTTTAAACTTCTCATTTTGTACTGGCATAGTGGTGCAATGTTTACCATGGTTGCTTCACACCTCTGGAGACCAGGGTTCGAGTCTCTGCCTTGGCTTTGTGTGTGGAGGTTGCACGTCATATGGTTTTCTCTGGGTCTTGTGCATAGAACAAGTGGGCATTGAAAATGAATTAAAGAATTATTTCATATGGTAATGCAGATGAAGTATTGTCAAAATAATGATATATACTTTAGAATCAGAACTTTTTTTATTGTTCTAGACCCCTTTGCAATTAAATGCAATGTTTCAACCCAAAACTCCTATCAAACTGAAGATTGTGCCACGAACTCCAGCCAGTAACCAGGAAAGACGATGAGTAAAAGCCATGATAAGGGCAATTGTGAGATAAGATTTCTGTTGAGAATTTATTTAATGTAAATAAGTTAATGCAGTTTTTCTGTGTTACCTCAGGATTGGCCTCTGCCCTGCCCCGTACCCTTCTGTATGTCACTTCCCCGTTTGGCTGGCAGGTGTCGCTGGCCATCCTGTTTGGTATTATCTCCTTATCTTCCTCCTGTTCCCCAAACTGCCGCATGGCTTAATGTGCTGAGTGGGTGGCTACGTCACTCAGGCTTCCCTTTCTGTTCAAGGCTCAACTAATTATAATGTAACATTTTTGTTTCTCTTTTTTTTTGTTTATTATGTATTTGTGTTTTCTGTTACCTTTCTTCTTTTTTGCTCCCAGTTATTCCCTGTTTGTATTATTGTTCAGGTACCCTGGTTACCTAGTCCTCTGGGGTGTTTGATTCTTTATCTGTTGATTGCCCTCACATGTGCTTGTTCCTAGTACTTCTAAACTGCCCACACATGTCTCTTGTTTATCCTCATCATGTCTGTATTTAAGTGCCTGCCCTTGCAGTTGTTTGTGTGTCGATGACCTCTGCAGTTGTTCCTGTGTTTGCCCCTGTGCTACTGTTTTTGTTCCAGTGTTGCTGCCTGATTTAGTTCATTGTTTTCTACCTACCTACCAGTGTTTTAGATCCCTTGTTGTCCCTATTGTTTTTGTTTCACTTAAAGTCCCTTGTTTTGTTTGAGCCACAACATGGATCATCCCTTTGTCCTCCACCATGCCAGTCCATAACATGTTGTGCCATTATTCTAAAACAGCCATTTTACACACCAGTGAAACTCAACATCTTTGGTTTATGCCTCTGTCCAGGGTTCAAGTCACACAGTGGCTTTCAGGGGAGCCCTAATTTCTGGTATGCACCACGTCACAGGCATACGCATACATATAAGTGCGCGTCAGCGCGGTCAATAACAGGCTTACTGTGAAAAAACACTGTGAAAAAACACTATTATTACTATGAGTACTGCAGGCTGTTAACGCCGTCAGTAACATTTCATATATCAACAACATAACAATCATACAAAAAGTTTAATGGCTAATCAGAGCAAACAAAAAACAAAATCAGCAGAGGGACACAGGTAACATCTTTCTGCTTCTCATACTCACCCCTTCAAGAGCAACACATCACTTGCACAAAAAATAACTGAGCATCATTTAGCTAACTTCTTTTTCATGACAGTGAAATAAAACAGCTGTATGTGGCTCACAGCTCCCTGTCTCTCTCCCTCTGTCTCTGTTTGTTGCTCCGGCAAGGTTCTTTCGAATTCAGTAATTCGAACCATGCCTCTGGCGTTGTTTTCTAGAGAAATGACAAGCTCTATGTAAACAGCAGTGCAGGTTTTTTTGAAAAGGTAATTTTCAGAGACTTGGGCACATCATTAGCCAACATGGATTTAGAAGAGGTAGATCCTGTTTAATTTACTTGATTTCTTTGAGAAAGCTACAAAAGAAATTGATCAGAAAAAGGCCTACAATGTGATCTACTTAAGTTTCCAGAAGGCCTTTGATGTTGTCCCCCACAAATGGCTCTTGCTTAAGCTCAAAGCTGCAGGGATTTTAGGAACTGCAGCAGCTTGGATTGAAAAACTGGCTAACAGACAGAAAGCAGCAAGTAGTTATTAGAGGCACAATGTCACAGTTGGCCTGCGTTCATAGTGGGGTACTGCAGGGTTAAATTTTAGGACCACTATTGTTCCTAATTTATATTAATGATATTAACACCAATACATACAGTAAACAGGTTAAATTTTCAGATGACACCAAGGTGGGTGGTGTAGCAGATACTGATCTAACAGCTCAGAGGCTACAATGGGATCTTGATTTAGTTAGCGACTGGGCTGATACCTGGCAGATGAAATGTAATGTAGATAAATGTAAGGTAATCCATGCAGGGAGCAGAAATATAAAGTACAGATATTTTATGGGTTCCACTGACATAAAGGTAGCTGATTATGAGAAAGACCTCGTGTGTATGTTGATGCTTCCATGTCCAATTCTCACCAGTGTGGGGAAGCAATTAAGAAGGCCAATAGGGTGTTGGGTTACATCTCTAGGTGTGTGGAATTTAAGTCAAGGGAGGTGATGCTACGATTATATAATTCCTTGGTAAGACCCCACCTAGAATATTGTGTGCAGGTTTGGTCACCATACCTTAAGAAGGACATCGCTGCCTTGGAAAGGGTGCAATGTAGGTCTACGAGATTCCTGATCTTAGAGGGATGTCTTATGAGGAAATGTTAGCTGAACTGAATCTGTTTAGCCTCGAGCAAAGGAGACCAAGGAGGGACATGATCCAGGTATATAAATCTTGTAGGGACTGATGTTCTTACAGCACTATTTCTTAATATATAATGACAGTGACATTGGTCACTTCAGTACCTTACTGCTTGAAAATCATGGGTAAAGTTAATTAAATGAGTGGTACTGTTTCAATGTGTCTGACATATTCAACTAATGCTTTGCTTGTTAGATAAATCCCCTTCAGAAACATTCAGTTTGTCTCAGAGGCAGCACAGAAGTTTACTGCCATAATATATAGCCACTCATCTCCTGTTTGGAGGAAATTGCCAGGAAATTAGTCAGAAAGCTAATCATTAGACTGTAATGTTGTGACACTAGTATATGTCATTCCTTCTACTGTATGTTAATCCCTGCCAGGAATTGTGATAACATCATTACCTTGGGAATTCCTAAAGTTCGCAACTTCAGAGAACCAAGAGCTAATAAAAAAACTGATTTATTCACTAGATATGAACAATGTACACCAATCACAATACACTTCAAAACACAGAAACGTTAGCGGCCATCAAGGATGTAACCAAGTATTCTTTGAGAGGGGTTGTGTCCCCAGTGCTGGAAAAATACCAATCTAAAAATACGCTGTAGGAAGTGTTAAATATGTCTTCCTTTTATAAACCCTGTCAACAGGTCTGTCTCTTATTACCTATTTATTTTCACGTTATTTCCATTTGTTAAAGATGATGTGTGTGACCCCCCCCCCATTGTACATTGGCTGTGCCCAGCAAGTCTTTCTGTGCTGTGATGCAATCTGAAAGGTTTTTTTCATTTAGTCAGTCAGTGGAGGTGAACAAATAGAGGAAGTAATATATAAAAAGCTGAGAAAGCAGGACATACAAGTTATTTTTTCGGACAGCGAACTAGATACATAAGTAGGTAATATTAGTTTAGTATATAAGGCAATATTATAAGCTAATATTATAAGCTAATATTTCAGGCAGTGGTTACAACAATTGTACATTGTATATTGTTCTTTATACACTTTCTATATAGCTAGCTAAACAGCATGATGAAATTAAAATAGTATTATTGATTTTTGGTCTACAACCTGTCATGTCAGAGACAAGGACGGAAATGAAGGCAGGCGTGGGAAGAACCAAAGGGGTCTTTATTTAAACAAAACTACACACAAGGCAAAAAGAAATGGACCACAAGGGGTCAAAACGGGGTAGAGAGACAGGAGACAGGAGGCAGGGCAAACAGGGGAGCACATGCACACAGCAACATCAATGACTGGACTGGGGAGCTCAACAGAGGGAGGCACTAAATACACCACTGACGAGGGAGCAGACGAGAGGCACCTGGGGTGATCCACACTAGAGCTGTAACGAGAGGCAGGATTAAACAAGTAACAGGTATCGTTCATCAGAGCCATTCAATGGAGAAAATGAGAGGGAAAGGAATGCAGGGTGTGGCACAACCCCGTTTCCAAAAAAGTTGTGACATTGTGTAAAATGTAAATAAAAACAGAAAGCTATGGTTTGCAATTTATATAAACCCATATTCAATTGAAAATAGAACAGAGACAACATATCAAATGTTGAAAGCCTTTGGCTAATGCTAGTTATGACTAAAGACACAGTGTTCTGAAGGCCAGACACACACTTAATATCAAAATTATTACTCACCAGTTTAGTGGCCCAACACCGCTCACAGCAGTAAAGCTTGGGTTCTGTCATTATATCAGCCAGACAGTTGTGGTCCATTAAAACAGAGAATGTGTGACCATTGAGTCAGTGACTGAACTTGTCACATCCTGCCCATTTTAGCACTTTAATTCAAGATGATGTGCTGGGTAGTTCCACTGTGACTGAAAGAGTAATAGCATAAGCAATAGGCCTGGCCTTTGTTTCACCTGTGGCCTAATGATTGGGGAAGTGCACTTGTGATTGAAAGGTTGCTGGTTCGGATCCCCAACAGCAAGGTACCACTGAGATACCCTGAGGAAGGTACCAGCCCCCAAGCACTGCTCCCCAGGCGCTGAAGTAGCTGCCTGTTGCTATGTCACATATGGGTTAAATGCAGAGGACTCATTTTGTTGTTGTGCACTGTGGTGTGTCAACAATGACAATTGGTCACTTTCCTGGGCTGGTGAAAGAGCAGCTCCAATGCTATCTAGAGACATGCCCGTTGGCAGAATGAAAGGTTGGCTGAAACCTGGGTGTGCCAGGACAACAGTAGGCCTATTGACCAGTGATGCTTTTATGCTTAAACCTGCCTGCTACTGCATATGAGAACAATCCTCTACTTTTAGCTTCCTGCTCTACCACCTCTCTTAGATCTGTTGACACCCCCGTTGTTGTGTCTTGAGTTATTTCTAAGTTATTGCTAATATTCCAGGTCAGTAGATGGCGTTGGGGGAATGTAGAACAGAAAAAAAGGGTTGTTGCAATGCTGTAGTGAGGGTGAATGCATCTGGTCGGGGATTAAAACAAAGAAGTTATGTGAAATTTACACTGGTGTCCTGTGCCTCCTTTTCTCCACATCACCTTGTACAATACAACAAAATTGGCGACGAGGATGGCCGCCATTGCTATTCCCTTGCCTTTATGTTCCTGCAGTGTCCAGGAGCACCTAATATGCCATTTGAGACGTGGTTAAAAATGTTCGAAAATGATGTACTTGCGATTGATGCAAAGGGAGCCCAGTGGCCCGATACCCGCAAACGCGCAGTACTTCTGCAACTTGTGATCAGTCTGTGGCTCCCCTTCGAGTGCATTTCATGTGGAAAGTAAATGCAATTGCGGAAAGACATGTTTCACCAATGTGCGCAGAGGCATGGTGAAACGGTTGCGCAATATGTCTCCGCGCTACGTGAGATGCTTCCAATGTGTGACTTGATGAATGCTGAACAGGGTATGCTGCGAGACCAAATCATGGAGAAAACATAGAGTGGTCGCATACGTGAACGTTTGCTGCTAGATGATAAACTAACACTGGATAAAGCCATTCAGATTGCCAGTAAGTTGGAATCAGCCACACGTGATGCTAGTGCTCTCTCACTCGGTGAAGTACCTGTGCAGGAGATACATTCGCTGCCACGGAGGGAACATAAACGCTCCACAAGTGCAGGTACTCATAAGAAATCTGCACTCGCAAATGCTACAGATGTGGTTCTGATAATCATTTGGCAAAGTCTACGCAATGCCCCGAGCTAAACAAAATATGCAAATTGTGCAAAAAGACTGGGCATTTTGCTAGAGTGTTATTCCTGAATTGACTGTTCTCCTTCTAACCGATGCTGCCCTTGCTGAAAAAAAAAATCCTGTGCACTGTAGGCATTGGCACACCTCCTCATTGCAACCATTTGAGATTATTGTAGATACTGGGTCTTCAGTCTCTTTGCTGCCTGTTCATGTCTATAAGCACTCTTTCAGCAATATACCCCTGAAACAAGTGCAGATTCCTCTGGTGACATATTCGAAACAGAGAATTCCAGTCCTGGGGAGGCTGGAAATATGTGCAGTGCATGATGGATGTTCTGCTCCAGCATCTTTTTGTGGAGTCAGGATCACTCTTACTGGGCTTGGATTTAATCAATGCATTGAACATGGTCACAACAGGGAATGAAGTGATCCCAAAATCCAAACAGCCAGTAAGAGTGGTGTCAGCCCTGCATTTACTTACTGCGTCTGCTCAGCCTGCACCTACTACTGCACTCCCCACTCCTGCCCCTACAGATCAGTCTCAACCTGCCCGTGGCTGCGTGCAAAACTTTGTCCATAAAGTAAAAGTGAGCCCTGATGTTAAACTGGTACAGCAGAAATTACAGAGGTTACAGAAATTACAGACCCTTCTCTGTTCGAGATGCTGTTTCTGCTGAGCTAAAGCGACTACTGGATGCTGACATTATCGAGAAAATTGATGCATCCTCATGAGTGTCACCTATTGTGGTGACTCAACACAAGAATTGTACACAGATAAGGATGTGTATAGATCTCAGGCAGCCAAACAAGTCTGTAGTGATTGACTGCTACCCCATTCCAGACATTGAAGAGCTGTTTTCAGAGCTCAGAGGAGCAACCATATTTTCTACAACTGACCTCACAAATGCTTACCACCAAGTTCCCCTGCATATATACAGCAGGGATCTAACTGCATTCATTATGCACGATGGGCTCTTCAGATACAAACGAGTCTGCTATGGACATCAGCACCCTCAGCGTTTCAGAAAATGATCTCCATAGTGTTGCAAGACTTACCTGGCATTTTGCATACTTCAATGACAGTATCGTCTTCTCATCTGCAGGGTCAAGCATGAAACTCGCTTAAAGGCAGTGCTCCACAGATTACAGGAATCAGGAATGTGCCTGAATACAGAGAAATGCAAATTCTACCAGGATAAGCTAACTTACCTTGGTCATACCATAAGCAAAGATGGCTTACTACCAAACGGTGACCACATTACAGCTATTTGTAATGCTCCAGTGCCTACAGATGCTGCATCCCTCAGGTCCTTCCTTGGACTGACCGCCTGGTATTCCAAGTTCGTACAGAACTATGCCACTGTAGTTGAACCAATAAGGGAAGTGCGGCGCAAAGCCACATTCACATGGACTGCAGATGCGCAAAATTGCTTCCAGAAAGTTACCCCGATAAGCCAGTAACCCGGCTTTTAGTACAGGCCACAAGTTGCTTTGCTTTAAGTACTCAGTTGTTTACAGACCTAGAGCTCAGAATCATGCAACAGACTGCCTTTCCCATTTGTCGCTGCCACAACAATGGGATGGTTCATCCAATATTGAGCCAGAAACTGTTGCTACTGCCGTCACCCTTCTAACTGCTGAACTTATTTTTGATTTCACAGAAGTTTGTTCTGCTTTCCCAGAGCTACGTAAGCTGCACTCCTGCATATTCCAAAGGTGTGACTGCAGATATAGTGCCCTATTATCAGATCAGGCATGAGCTGTCACTTCACGAGTCACTTTTCCTAAGCGGAAGTCACAGAATAGTTGTGCCCATAGAGTTACGCTCACACTCGGTACACTTAGCATATGAGAGTCACCAAGGCATTGTGGGTACCAAACAAAGACTCAGAGACCTGTACTGGTGGCCTAAGATGGATGCACTGGTGCAGTCTGTTGTTGCTTCCTGCGTACCCTGCCAGCTGAATGATAAAACGACAAGATTAGCCCCTGCAGCAATGACACCATGTGCTTTACCAGATGGACCCTGGCAGAAAATTGCGTTGGACCTTGTGGGCCCCTTTGACACTGGCCCTCCCGATTGCAGGTTTGCTATTACTATGGTGGATTATTATTCAAAGTGGCCAGAGGTGTATTTTACCTACCAATGCACTGCAGCTACAGTGATTGCTTTCATGAGATCGGTGTTTAGCCAAAAAGGAAACCCCTTAACTCTGGTGACAGATAATGGCCCTTAGCTAACTGAAAGAACAAGGTATCCAGCATATCAGGACTACCATTTACCACCCAGAAGGAAATGGAGCTGTGGAATGGCTAAATTAGAGTACTAAAAGAAAGCATTATCACTGCACAGAGAGAGAACTCTCCATGGAAAGAGAGTTCTCCGTGAGTTCCTTCAAGCTTACATGAGCTACACCACATGTATGTATGTACAGAAGACAGATGAGAACCAAGCTCACAATTCAGCCAGAGTGCACAGCAGCCCAAGATCAGAACATGAGAGAAAGAGTGATGAAGAAACAGTCAAACATGAAATTATACGCAGATGTCAAGAGGCATGCCAAGAGTCCTAAGCTGCATCCAGGAAGCCTTTTGCATGTACAAAAGCCAATGCATACAGAGAAAGGGAAATCCAAATTCAGTGAGCCAATTAGGGTGACACGTCATAAAGGTCCACACAGCTATACACTGACTGATGGAAAGACTTGGGATGCTTCACACCTGTAGGCCCTGCCTGAGACTTTCACTCTCCCTGCAGAAGATCAGAGGAGGATGGAACCAGCTACAAGTGATGGTCTACTAAATAGGTCCCAACGAAATAGAAAGCAACTAGCTTGTAACTAAAGACTGTCACATAAAATGACGAGAGGCACATAATTGAATACAAAAACATTAGTTATTTTCACTGTAAAAAAAAAAAAAAAAACTGTGTGTGTGTATATATATATATATATATATATATACACACACACACACACACACACTGTTCTGTTGCTATCCCGGCTTTAGAGTAGTAGTTCATCCTTCTACAGAGGGGGAAAATGTGTCGAGTTATTTCTAAGTTATTGCTACTACTGTTTCAGGTCAGTAGATGGTGTTGGGGGAATGTGGAAAAGAAAAAAAGGCTTATTGCAATGCTGTAGAGAGAGTGTATGCATCTGGTCAGGGATTAAAACGAAGAAGTTGTGTGAACTTTAACGCAGCGTCCTATACCTCCTTTTCTCCACATCACCTTGTACAATACAACACCAGTCTCATGTGTTATGTGGCCAAGGAACTTAGATTTTGTTACAAAACAGCACATCATGTTAATTTTGCAAAAGCAACCCTTTTGCAAAAAGCAATCCTCTTAGATGGCCAAAAGATGATACGCTCGTAAAGTTAAGGTCACCAAATTTGACTTTGTGTCATTCACAGCTGATCTGAGGATCAGCCTCAAGAACCGTAGACCAAGAGATGTCCAACATCCTAGCTGGAGGGTCAGCTTTAAAAAACTGCTCAAAGTAGCCCAGCGGGTCACAAGTCGTGTGCTGTGACTCCTCTCAATAATATCCAGGGTGCCCTGCGAGATGAAAAACTCCCTTCTGGGAACACTGGCAACACCAACACAACCCTCAGCAACCTTCAGGGTCTTGTCACAGAAGATCTCTTACGTTAGAGTCAGTAGTCGCACCCAAGTCTGCAAGTTCCTCGCACAAACTGTGTGTAAAGTCATCAGAAACAGCTTACCTTGGAGTCTGGATAAGTCCAGTCTCATTCTCATAGTAGATGTCTGTGGTTAGAATTCACAAACTGGGCACTTCTGTAGACCCTGCAGTTCTGCAGGAGCCTCCAGCATCTGCCCACAGGGATGTGATCGATCTCCTTTGCCACACCACCAGTATTGGAGTACCAAGTCCAACAATGCAGCTCGAACCAGGATCCAACAACCCACAGCCCCTGACCTTTCGCAAAGTTAAGGAACGTGGAGCCACTTTCATCCCAGTCTCCAGACCCATGGGGACCAACACAATCCTCATAGCCAGCCTTGTCAGTGCCTGTGGTCGCATTGAAGTCACCCATGACCTGAGTAAAATGTCTCCCTCAATGAGACATCACTTACCTCCACTGGGCTCTTGAGCAAGGCCCTTAACCTGCAAATGCTTTGTCCTGGATATGACATTAATCTACACCTAGCCCTGCAAGCAGGTCCTCCAACTTGCAGGGAAAAACTTGCGGGTTGGTGGCAGGATTGGCACTCCAGCCCATTTGGACTAGTGTGGTGCTGAGGTAGCTAGATCTAATTCTCTATACGTGCACCCATGGACTAAGCTAACCCACCAGAACATACATGGAGCGACACTCACATTCTAACCTGGTGTGTTAAACAGAGATTATTACAGGTCATATGTAGGTGCGCACACATCTAGTCTGTCCTCCCCTACCTTAGGGATTTATAGAACATTAATAAAACAGATCTTAACACGATATCAGTTAATGACAATGAGTGTTTACTAGGTTAAAATCCAGAGTACAAAGGAAAGGAGAGGATGATAGCATGGGAAACTAGTCATCTCCATGTGTATGGCTGAGTAAGCAATATATGGGAAGCCCCACCCACATCTTTAATAACAACCCCATCGACTGATCTAAGTTTTGGTTTCCTCCCTGCAACCTGGAACATAACTGGAGGGGAAACTCGACAACACCAAACATGCCTCCCCTCTCTGCATTCTGGAACGTAACAGTAGACTATCATCTTGAAGCCATATACTTCCATTACCAAATTAAAAGTAGATTTAGGCTTGACTCACCAAACTACACACCCAACAAACACCACGTCAATGTTGAACTCATTAACACTAACTGCACCATTAGCCTTTAACTCAGCAGCTTCATTAATTGTGCAAATCAATGATTCACTGTCCAACATGCTGCAAGTGTCACAGTGTTTCAAGATGGCAGCATGCACGGGTGCAGTGGCTTGGTGCTCTTTGTTCCAGTGTTTTGTGTGGAAATGTGTGATAATATTGCTACTTGTCCTACCTACATCTTGCTAAGCTGACAACATCTACAGCCGACACAACCTTTTCATGATTGGAGTTTGCAGTGAGGGGAGTGTTTCATCAGAGTTTCTCCACTCCCACGACATTCTGGCAGACATAGCGAGGAGTCCCGGCTCTCCGTGGATTATCATCCCCATGGGCAGGCGACAGAGGCGGCGCGGGGCGAGGAAGCAAAAGCAAGGCTGGAGGGCCGGCACACTAGCAAGGTTACGGGGGCAGCCTGTTAAACCACCACTTCCCTGGGTTTTCCTCACCAATGTCAGATCCCTCATCAACAAAATTGACTAACTGAGACTACAGGTGGCAACAAATAACATTGTCAAGAACAGTTGTGTTCTATTGATCGCAGAATCCTGGCTTCACTCATCTATACCGGCCTCTGCTTTCCAGCTAACAGGCTACACGGTGTAACGCCATGATAGGACCAGCGACCCCGGTAAGAACAGAGGAGGGGGGCTGTGTGTGTACGTAAATAACAACTGGTGTACAAACACAGTGATTGGTCCCCAAACTTGGAGTATGTGACTGCCAGATGCAGACCCATATACCTCCCCAGAGAGTTTGCTGTGGTCATGATCACCGCTGTTTACATAGCACCAGTCGCTAATGCTGACTCGGCAATCAGACTTATTAGCAGTCAGCTGACCAAGAATCCGGATGCCATGCTTTAATCATGTTAAAGGAACTTTAATCATGTGGATTTAAAATCTGTGCTTCCTAAATTCCTATAGAACGTTAAGTATGCCACCAGAGGAGCTAACACATTGGATAAAGTGTACACAAACATCAAACAGGGCTACAGGGCTAAACCGCTACCACACCTGGGCCACTCTGACCACACATCATTGTTTTTAATCCCGGCATATATCCCACTCAGTAAAACTGTCCTTCACAGCACAAAGACAGTTAGAACTTGGCCAGATGGAGCCTCACAGCAGTTGCAGGACTGCTTCAGTAGGACCAACTGGGACATTGGAGGTGTTTAGTGAAAGTGTACTGTGTTACAGTCTCCATCGTGCTGCACTCTGTCCTCTCACACCTGGACAATAAAAACACCTACACCAGAATGCTATTTATAGACTTTAGTTCAGCGTTCAATACAATCCTCCCCTCACAACTCATTAGGAAACTGACAGACCTAGGCATCAGTTCCCTCACGTGTAAATGGTTACTGGACTTCCTGACCAACCGGCCCCAACATGTCCGGCTGGATAAACACTGCTCATCTACCATCACAATGAACACCGGTGTACCACAAGGCTGTGTGATGAGCCCTTTCCTCTACTCCCTCTTCACCCACGACTGCAGACCTGCCGATGGTTCCAACACCATCATTAAGTTTGCAGATGACACCACGGTGATTGGCCTCATCAATGATAACGATGAGGCCGCCTACATGGAGGAGGTGGGTCGTCTGGCTGAGTGGTGCGACACCAATAACCTGCTGATTAACACAGAGAAGACCAAGGAGCTCATCGTGGACTACAGGAGGAATGCTGACCCACATCCACCCATCTACATTAAAGGGACGGCTGTGGAGC
>JAOYFF010000046.1:7212698-7229655 GCA_025773925.1 Cryptomyrus ogoouensis
GAAGAAGCGAAACCTAGAGAACCCAGTGGGAATTAAAGAGTGAGTATTGTTTCTGTAGTACAAATGCCTCTGGGTACGATACAGTACTGCAGTATATATCTGACATACGCTCAAGCTTCATACAGTACTGTTGCAGGGGTATAAGGGAGCAATAAGGGCAACAGAGGTGGCAGATAGTGTTGGGCAGTATAATCAAGAAATTGTATCTCTGTATTTTTTAAGATTCTGGTGGTTTCATGGTATATCACGGTATTTTTGTTTTTTTCCATGTTCATCATTACCGTGGCAAAATATGATTATGAATGTTTTTAAAGAAGTGTCCTAGATATGATGTTAAACTGCATCTGGACCTGCAAACGGTCCTCCAACTTGCAGGGAAAAATGTTGGGGGTTGGTGGCGGTATTGGCACTCCAGCCACTGTAAAACAACTCACAACAGCTCAGTCTAAATGAGCATGATACCCTTCTGCTCGCCGCGGGAGTCGCTCTGCTGCAGCTGCCCACAGGAAGGCTGCACGCATCATGAAGGGGATGGGGGAAAGCCTTTGGGAGTCTCATCCCCAGAAGAGACAAAACCGTCAGAGTTAATAGGGTCAGACCTGTTGGGGATCAGGGCTGGTGTGGTGCTGAGGCGTCGCCTGCTGCATGGCGGCACTTGGGTCCCAGTGTGAGGCGGCCCATCCAGGTAGGTGTGTGGAAAGTCTTGTCTCTCCAGCAAGATGACAATCTTCCTCTGCTGTTGGGGGAGCTTTGTAAATTCCGCATTTCGGTGGCGGCACTCTCTGAAATATGCAGACCGAGGAGTGGCCAGATCTCTGAAAGTGGGTATACCTACTTTTGGTCTTGGAGGTCTGATGGCTACTATACTCAGGGAGTAGCTGTTGCTGTAGCGGATTGGCTTCTCCCAATGCTGTCTGATGTCATTCCTTTCAATGAGCGTATTATGAGACTCAGGCTAAGGCGCTCCTTGGGTGTCTTGTCTGTTGTTTCAGGGTATGTTCTGACTGCTGTGGGTGATGTCTCATTGAGGAAGACATTTTACTCGCAACTTTGCCCATTGGTTGATGACGGGTGCCCACGAGGTGACACTCCTCCGGTCAAGGGTGACTTCAGTGTCACCACTGGCATTGACAGGGTTGGCTATGAGGATTGTGTCGGTCTCCATGGGTCCATGTTCCTTGACTTGGTGAAAGGTCAGGGGGTGCGGGTTGCTGGATCCTGGTTCCAACGCCTTGAGCCGCATAATTGGATTTGGTACTCTAATACTGGTGAAAGGAGAAAGAGATTGATCACATACCTGTGGGCAGACGCTGGAGGCTCCTGCATAACTGTAGGGTCTACTGAAGTGTCCAGCTTGTGAATTCTGACCACAGACTTGTTGCTACTCTGAAAATTCGGCTTAGATCCAGTAGGCGACCACCTACTAGGAGAATGAGGCTGGACATGGCCAGACTCCAAGATCAAACTGTTTCTGATAAGCTTGCACGCAGTTTGTGTGAGGAACTTGCAGACTTGGGTGTGACTGCTGAATCTAATATGATAGGGGAGACCTTCCGTGATAAGACCCTGAAAGTTGCAGAGGGTTGTGTTGGTGTTGCCAGTGTTCTCAGAAGGTGTTTTATCTCACAGGGCACCCTGGATATTATCGACAAGAGTCGCATCGCACAACTTGGTGGCAACTCCAGTCTGTACTGGGAACTGAGGAGGACAGCTGTGAGGGCTCTGTAGGCAGATAACAAGGCTTAGTGACCCATGTCCTGCTTACAGAAGAATCAAAGCATTGCACACATCTGAATCTGTTCCTCAAAGACTTGCAGTCAGGGAGGGTTATGGAATGGTCATCATGGATGACACTGTAATTGTGACCCACTGGGCCAGCTACTTTGAGCAGTTGTTTAAAGCTGATTCTCCAGGTAGGATGTTGGACATCTATGAGTCCACAGTTCTCGAGACTTATCCTCCGATCAGCTGTGAACCACCCAATCTCACTGAGATTGCACAGGTGGTGAATCAGGTTCTTTGCAGCCTTTGTCGATTTTTGTAAAGTGGTCGACTCAGTTGATCGAGTTGCCCTGAGACTTTGCAAGATCCCCCCGAAGTTGCTGGACGTCATAGCTGGCCTGTACACTGGTACTGTGAGTGCTGTGATGTTCTTCCCAGTTGATTCTGGGGTTCACCAAGGGTGTGTTCATACTTCTACTCTGTTCAATGCTTGTATGGACTGGGTGTTGGCCAGGGTCGTGGGGTCCAGCAGTTGTGGGGCATCTGTTGGTGAAGAAAGATTTACTGATCTTGACTTTGCCGACAATGCTGTGATCTTCGGAGTCAGTGGAGGCTCTGATCGGGGCTCTCGAGAGACTGAGTGAGGAATCTGAGGATGTGGGATTGCAAGTGTCCTAGATCAGGACCAAGGTCCAGGCCTTTAATGACTTTTTAGGCACAGCCATCAGTAGTGTGTCTGTCTGCGTGGAGAATGTCAACCTCGTCGAGAGATTTATTTACTTTGGCAGCGACATTCATGTCTCTGGTGACTCTTCCTCTGAAGTCAGCAGACGGATTGGGAGAGCATGGGGGGTCATGAGGTCGCTGGAAAGGGGTGTGTGGCACTCCCAATATCTTTGCAAGAAGGTCCAAGGGAGTCCTGGTGCTCCCTGTCTTGCAGTATGGCTGTGAGACATGGATCCTATCCAGTGAGCTGAGACAAAGACTGGATTCCTTCGGTACTGTGTTTCATCAGAGAATCCTTTGTGTCAAATGAGTGGTTGCTAGAGGAGTCCCAAATGAGGCACATTACCTACATTGTGAGGGAGCGTCAGTTACGGCACTACGGCCATGTGGTGCGTTTCCCTGAGGGTGATCCGGCTTGCAGGATCCTTATTGCTGACGACCCGAGCGGCTGGACCAGGCCAAAGGGATGCCCATGTTACACCTGGTTGTAGAACAGGGATGGCCATTGCCATAGGGTGGAGCTGGACCATGTTTCTACCTGGGGGGTCGCCAGCTGGGATCCCAAGGCATTTCTTTATGTGATGGGTGTGGCAACTCGCTGCATCACCACATGCTCCCCAACCTGACCTGACCTGACCTGTGTTTTTATTAATTATTATAAAAATCATTTACATTTAACTTGATAGCATAACTGACATATTTTATTAAATTATTAATGTATATTCAACTGGATGGAAATGTTTTATTGATTATTACCATATACTTGGAGACTGAAACAATAACTAAACAGTTATATACAGTTGTACCTCAGTTCTCGAACTCATTAGAACTCAAAATTCTTAAAAGTCGAACCAACCAGTTCAAAAAAAAAAAAATACCTAGAGCTCGATCTAAATCTCAGAAGTCAAACCGTAAACGCCGACCTAAGACAACTTGTAGGCGTGGGGAAATGAGTCACGCAGCACGGCTTTCAACGGAAACAAAGGGTAAAGCTTCAGTCTCAGCCTCGCATTCGCTGTGATAGGATCGTGCTAGTTTACATTAGCTGAATACATATATTTAGACAGTAAAAATACTTTTAGACAATGATAGACAGTAACAGTAATTATTATTATATAATAAAATACATTTAGAAATAAAGATTTCTTATTTATTATTTTAATATTAATAATAAGCCATTAATACATGTAATTATAATAATATTGTCATGCTGAGCAGGGACGGAACGGAGACAAAGGCGCAGACGTCAGGGTATCGGGGAATACGGGGTTTAATCACAGGTAAGGCAGGCAAAACGCAAACGGACAATACAATGACTGGACTGGGGAAACAAACTGAAACGCGGACTACATACAGAGGGCTAATGAAAACAACCAGAAACAGCTGATCACACGGGGATTCCACACGGAGTTAATGAGGGGGCGTGGCACACTGAAGGAGCGGACGATCGGGGCAGGACACATTGTTTTGATATTTTTTTTTTCTTACTTTACAAAATCTGCTGATGGTAACAGCCTTCAAACTACCTTCCCCCCCAGCATTTTGGGTGATTCTTGATCACCTTTGACCTCCTGTGCTCAAACTACAGTTTGACAAGCATACTTTACCGACAGGGTCAAGTGGACTTCCTACAGCTTATGGTTCAGTCTCAGATTTTGGAGGAGAAGGCGAACGCCCAGGAGAGCAGCAAACCTGTTAAAGGTAAGAGTGTGTCTTTCCAAACACAATGGTCACCTCTTTGCTACAAATTCTTTAAGCAGATTTTATTTCCCTGGAAGTTAAACTATGAGAAGCCTGTGCCCAAAATGACACTGAACCCATTCTCTGTTTTAGGGCTGACGGACAATGAGATACTGTCTCAGTCTTTAGTCTTCATCATCGGTGGGTATGAAACCACTAGCAGCACCTTGTCAGTACTAGCGTACAACCTGGCAACCAATCCCACAGCCATGAAGAAACTGCAGGAAGAGATTGACAGTGTCTTCCCTAATAATGTAAGTATAAGCATTATTCGTTATATGTCCTGATGTCTCATTACAGACTGTCAGACTTTGGGCTTTCTCTCGTTTTAACCTGTGGAAGCTTAATAATAATGCAACAAGTTTTTCAGGTTTCTGAGCACTCTGTGAACTCAGTTTTATTTGGCTTGAGGGACAGTGGTTTATTCAACATACTGAGGGACAGAGCCACCCACTGGACATGAAGATACAGAACATGTTAGGAAAGGCATCTTATCAGATAAGGTCCTTGCCCACCACAGAGCCCTGTCACGTACGAGGCACTGATGCAGATGGAATACCTGGACATGGCCATGAATGAGTCTATGCGCCTCTGGCCTCCTGCGCCACGCATTGAGCGGAACTGCAAGAATAAGGTGGAGATTCAAGGGGTGACCATCCCCACTGGCACCCTGGTGGTGGTGCCAACTTATGTTCTGCACCGCGATCCAAAGATCTGGGAGTCACCTGACACATACAAGCCTGAGCGGTAACTCACAAGTCTACCATGCTCTTACATAATTTGTGTCTGTTACTGTTTCCTTATAATAACTTTCCTATTGGTGTTTTTAAGGTTCAGCAAGGAAAACAGAGAGAATATTAATCCCTACACGTTTCTGCCATTTGGAATGGGACCTCGCAATTGCATCGGGATGAGATTTGCTCAGCTGATCACGAAAATGGTTGTGGTGAAGCTGCTGCAGAACTTCAGCCTGGAGACCTGCAAGGAGACGCAGGTAGGTGATAACGTCATTTCCTTGATGATCTCCATGGCTCAAGGGCACCATGCAGGAATAGTACTGTAATCTGGTGATTCACAATTTAAACTTATCTGGTTTCATACAATAGTGCACATAAATATTGTCTCTACTATAGTCGGAATAACGACATATACTTTTAAATCAGAAATTTCTTTCTTTTTCTAGATCCCTTTGCAATTAAATGCATTGTTTCAACCCAAAACCCCTATCACACTGAAGATTGTGCCAAGAACTCCAACAAGGAACCAGGAATGAGGATGAGTAATTTTGATAACATGGGGACACTGTGCCGTTACTTTACTACAATCATTTTATAGACCAGTGGAAATCCCTGTACAGTTTGCAATCATCTACTGCAGTAAAGTTGGTTTGACATTAAGACATTTGGTTGTTTTCCTTCAATAATTCACAAACTATAAGTACAATCATTTCTAAAATCACATTTTCTGAAACGAAAACCAGATATGCCTGTTTAATCAAACAGAATGTCCCTTGTTTGCTAATTAATTAAAAACTGTATTTGAATGTCTGCTGAATATCTGCTTCTCTGTCTCGATGTTATAAGGGACCATCTGTAAAGTGCAGGTGCTTTTCATTTATGCACTGTTTTCCAATAGGCCTATTATGTAAATCTAAAATAAAAGGAACAGCTGTTCAATAGCTCTTGACTGAACCTTTTCCTTGAAAATAAGTTGTATAATACCAACAGATTAAAACGGAGCACACTACAACCCCACTGGGCAGTATGGCAACACATTTTACTACAGTAAGTAGTGGTCATTGTTTCTTTACTTAAATTTTGTTTCAGATTAAATGGATTCAGAAAATGGAAAAGGGTGACAAATTGAATGGACTGCAAAATGACATCTAATTTTGATTTAAAAACCATGCAAAATAAACATTTTTTTCTCATAGGGCGTAGCACTTGAAAATTCCAACAGTACAGTTTGTTGCTGGGTTTTTTCGCTGATGAACTGCTCATTCCACAAAACAGGTTTGACATTGCTGGTAGAGTTGTCACCCATCCCGTAATGAAAAACTGGAAAGGGGGCTGTCAAAATGACATCATTGTGTTCCCCGGACAGCCCTGTCACCTACTCTGCTCATCTAATCCATACTCCTCGCACGCTCACCAACCGGTACAATTTCTCAAAGTGCTGGATGGATCAAATGGAAATGAGAAGGCCAATAAATGTGTTTTTGAGTCCTAGTTGTGACATGTAATTCTGAATCTACACCTGTTCATTCATTGCACATTCCACTTACACGGCAGTTTATAATCTTTCCACACCAATGAGGTGGTTACCTGTATTTCTTTTTATATATCTTAATGTCCATGTCTTGAAATGTAATTTATATAATTAACTTTTTTATATGGCGGAATATTTATATTCTACTTATGTCTCATTTGCACTATGACCAGCATTTTCCGTGGCATAATAGTAAGAACGATAACAGATACACTTACGGTATAGACCAGAGGTCAGCAACCTTTTTAAAGCAAAGGGCCATTTTATACTAAATGTCTGACCCAAGATTTTCAAAGAGCCACAATGGATCGAGAAACGAGTCTGAGATACGATTTAATGAGATATAGGTATATATGCATTTAGCACAAAAATAAAACTTCAAGTACTTTAAAAAAATTAAGAAAAACAATTTTGGTGGGCATCTTAGATTTAAATCACTTAGAAGCATAACAGCGCAAAGGTGACTAATATCACAATATTATAATGTTGGATCGCTGAGACACGTTCGCAATAATTATACAGCAGAGACAGTTACAGGTTTAATCACCAGATGGCGTTTATTACACCCGTAGGCCTACTACTGCATTAACACGCACTCGCATTGCCCACCATGCTCATCGCCCCATTTACTCCTAATACACACGGTAGGCACACGCACACACACACACACTACGTACAACGAAAAACATTAACCACTATACATAACATAACACACAGCACATTTATAACAACACAAGCGATTACTGAGAACTATTTACAAAGCTGGCATCAGTCCAACATGCCGCGCTGCCCGCCAGTACCGCCACGCTACAGTATTGTTCAGTTCTGTAGCGATAGTCTTCACCCTCACCCAAGTTCGTTTGGCTCTGCAGTTGTCTGCCCTTCACTCTCCTCTTCACTACTCTAACTATGCTGACCGAGCAGCGCAAAATGTCCTCACCACTCCAAACTCAGCTGGCTATACTATGTAAATCGGAGAAAATGATAATTTTACGAAGACCTGAGAAGGCGTGGTGACAATATCCTACAAAAAGTATATGAAAGAATTAGGAATCCCAATAAACTTAGCCTACATCCAATCTCAGGTACTAAAGAAAACTCCGGAAAGCATACCATTTGACCGGAGACGTAAGCTCCTCGTAGAGGATGACTTTTAGGAAGATGTAAATTATACAGTTTTGACATGACAGAAGCGTGCGACGGACCGCCTCATTCGGTCCTGGAGTTTCCACTGATGTTTTTTTGCTGCACACAATGTACATTTAACTTACAGTTTTATTCTGGAAAGACTTACAATAGAGGGAAGTTACAGTGTATGTGTGGTCCCTGGCATTGTTAGCATAAAACTAAATTGGTTGAGGTACAGGAGCACTGTTGACACTGTACTTACATCCTGTATTACGGGGTTATCATACAATGTGCAGGATGGGTGCAAACTCTAAGCCTCACATTTCCCCATAACTTAATGGCATGACCACTGACATCTGTCTGTACTGAGACATACAGACACAAATGTTCCTTTTGCACTATAAGAAAAATAACTTTCTTATTTACAGTATATATGTGGGATTAGCTACAAGAAGAACAGTATTTACAAATCAAAGTATTTTCTTAGACCAATGCCTTTTCCACAAACGAAAAGAATAATGACAAATTCATGTTTTGAATGGTTAAATGTGGGTAATTGCTCTCCTTTTCAGAAATACAGAGACAAACAGACACAAATACCCGGTTGAGAGCAAATCCTGGAGTCTGGTTGCACAGTGAAACCATTTATCTGGCAAACCGAGGGCATTTCCTGTAATTTGTCTTAAACTAATTAGGTTCACTAGACCTGTGTCTGTTCTTTCATGTGCCATCATTGAGTAGACTGGACTGGACTAGAGTTAAGTGAAAAGATCAAATTCCCCCACAATAAATTTCGCCAAGATGGGACCTTATGAGGGGTCTCTCATAATAAACTTCACCAAATGAAAAGACCAGTCTACATAAAATGTTATTTCAACCCTACCTTACACCCCACCTCTCCAAAAAAAAGTTATATACGGTATAAAAAGTTATATCTGCCAGTTTGCCTTCTTCCCATAATGCATCCTGGTGCCATCTCTTCCCCAGGTAAATGAAGAACATGCATCCGGTTATCCACATGATGTAATAGAAAACAGGACTCATCAAACCTGACTGGTCTGCGAGTATGCAGCCCAATACACTGGTAGCTGCAATGCACTGTGTGTTCTGATGCCTTTCTATGATAGCCAGCATTAACTTTTTGTGCTACAGTAGCTCTCCTGTGGGTTTGGACCAGAGAAGCTAGCCTTTGTTCCTCACGCACATCAATGAGTCTTGGACATTGACCGGTTGGCCTTCCTTGGGCCATTTTTGGTACTGTCCACTGCAAGCCAGGAACACTCCACAAGACCTGCTGGTTTGGAGATGCTCTGACCCAGTTGTCTAGGTACCACAATTAGGTTCTTGTCAAAAGTAACTCAGATCCTTTTTTGCTTGCCCATTTTTCCTGCTCCAACACATCAACTTCAAGAACTGACTGTTCACTTGTCTAATATGCAATGGCACCCTTGACAGGTGTGATTGTAATGAAATAATCAATTTTGTTCACTTTTTGTGTATAATGGGAAAATTGAGAGAAATGGCCTCTCATGGCCTGTTATGGCAGATTGGCGTATTTGGAATATGGGACTTTCATGTTGTAATGTTTGTGGACCATACACAGTTCAGGTCATGGAAGGAATATTGCTGGTGTAGGAAATCTGTCACTGTGTGGAAAACTGCAGATGTTAATTTAATTTTGTTCTGTTTTATTCAAGAAATGGAACTTAATCATTGTTATCTTAAAAAAACATCCCACCCAGTTCTGTCCCTTCAGAGCCGTGTTTGTCACCTGGCCTCATCACTTTCTTGAAGAAGGTTTCGTAGTGGATCAGGGTTTTTAGTGTAAAGTTCAGCTGATGATTTTCATTATATTTAAATTCATTCTCTATGTGAGCAAAACATAAACAAAGTAGGAACAAACTTGAGGACACTTCCTAAGTACTTCTGCAGGATTTCTTCTGTCAGGGACAGTGTATTTCGCCTGCTTTCATGCAGAAACGTGGGTTCTGCTTGCTCTAGTTTATGGCTGTAAGTACCTAAGTTATAATAAGCTGTCTTACCTGTGTATGTTGCAATTAAGGTGCACTGTTTGTTCATTATATGGAATTTAGCACATTATTTAGTATGACTGTAAATCTGAGTTTATACAACATCTTTCTTATTGCTGTAAAAAGATTTATGGAAGTGAGACTTGTAGTTGGCTGGAAAATTCTGAGATTTGTCTTGTCAAACTTGACTCATGACAAAAAATAACATGGATTTCAAAGTGCATTTTCTTGAAAATGATAAAGACCAAATTTTGTTGGGAAATAGCTTTGAACCTTGCCTTTCAGATGGTATTAGAGTTTTTTATGCATTATGGGAAAATTCTGAGAAATGGCCTATGTTAATTTGTCGATTTAAATTAGAAAAAAAAAAACATTAATTTTTAGCTAAATTAACCCACTACAAAATATGTATACTATGTTTAGCTTGTTAAAACATGAAACTGAGATTTTACTGGGGCAAACAGAAGATCAGTAGTACTGTTAATATGTACATACAACCAGTAGTAGTAATGTGGTAGAAATTTCGAAGTCGATTTGTTTAAGAGTTTGACAAATTTTATTACCGCAAAGTTTTGGGGGAACAGACACTCATCAATATTTCATGTGCCTCGTGATCTGCTTTATAAGCTGTTTTATAGTAAAAAATGCACCAGTGTACAGACAGTTCAAGGAGGAGTCAGATATCTGTAGACACCAGTTGCTTCTGGTTTTATCAGTTCAAGGCAGGGTCAATCTGTAGAAGCCGATTGTTCTCATGGTTTCACTACCTCATCTCAACAAGCTGTTTTCAGATACTTTCTTCACCATACTTCCCCTATATTCCCTTGTGCCTCCTTTATACTTATCCTTGACATATGACATCAGCACAGAAATGTCTAGTATTGGTATCTGTAACAGTGTAATCAGGTCTGTACGTTTATACGGTCTTTTGCAGATTCAGATATCACATGTTAGTTCCTCATAAAATGCTTCTAATTTTAAAAGTGAAAAACCCATTACTTCAGCAAGCTTGCATTATTGCATTGTATGTGTAGTATAATAACCATTCTAAATCAGCAATTAATCATTATAATCATTGTAGTTAAATCAACAGTGTCATTGTGAATTTCTTTGGTAATTACTGATTGAAATTACAATTGTATTTGCATTATCATTGATTTTTCTACCACAGTAATACGTATGCTTGTAGAAAATGTCAAACATACATGTAATTGTAAATGTGATGAAGCAACCTCTGAACCAATTACTTTATGAAAAAATGCTGTTAAAATACTTTTAATATCCTGTACCATTATGAGAAACATAACTGCACTTCAGAGTTATTTTTAAGTGTATTGCAGTACAGTATATTAAAAGTTAAGAACGTTGTGTACATTAAAAATGTAATATCTGTGTATTATGTTGTCATATGAAATGTATAGTAAATACAGTGGTTACACATGGCAAGATGTACTAGAAACACATTTCCGCTGAGCTAAAAAGTCATGAACAGACATTAATGAGCTAGTTAAAGATAGTAAAGACTCTCCCACCTTTCTATTGATCTCTTACTACCCACCTGATCCACTGTACCGTTTAGTAACAATTTATGTCACCTTTAATAAGAAGTTACACATTATATCTAAGAACACCGATTGTTATCAATCGTGTCACGATTCGGCAAGCAGGCGAGCGGGGAAGCAGGAGAGTGAGCCGGGAATACTCAAAAGGGGGTTTATTCCAGGCAGACAATCGACGAACAGCAAACAGCATGACAATACAATGACTGATCTGGGGAACACTGACTGAGACTCGGACTAAATACACAGGACAAGTCAAAAGGAACAGGAAACAGGTGATGACAATCAGGGATTAACACGAGGTAACGAGGTGGGCGTGGCACACACGAGGATCGGACGGAGCTGGGCGTGACAAATCGTTATTTGCTGTGTTTTATTAAATAGTTGGTAACATTTTGATGGGGCACAAATAATATATTATTATACTATTACTTATGTATTGATTAAACACAAACTAAGTCTTACATACTGATCTCGTTAATTGATCATTAATAAATTGTAACGTTTTATCAAGCAAACAGTTACTATATTTCTTACTATATCTGCTTCTATCTGGGTCGTGCTTCCTTACCTTTAGACGTGACAAATAGCTTATTAAAATTTGAGTGCGACATTGAAGAATATTAAAGGAGTGTAGTATTAGTAACTGCACTGAAACATGAAAACAACAGCAGCAGAAATTACATTGTATCATGTCCTGGTTGGTAAAGTGGAGTCTGATTAGGATGACTTTCTTATCTTATTTGGATACTTCTCATGGTGATCTTACTGCTGATATGAATGCTTTATCCACAGTTTTTTTTCCGTTCCTCCGCCCTTTATGTGAGAACCTGGAAGTTTCTGTCTTCCTGTCGTCAATTGCAGATTTCTTGCAATGATGCAGCGCATTGCCACACCCACCACATGATGAAATGCCTCTGGATCCCAGCTGGCAACTCCTCAGGCAAACACACAGTCCAGTCCCACCCCTCCAGCAATGGCCATCCATCTGCTGCAGCCAGGTGTAATGTGGGTGTCCCCATGGCCTGGTCCAGCTGCTTGGGTCCTCAGCAGTAAGGAAGTATTGCTACTCACACTATCTCTCAATGAAGATAATGTGCCTCATTTGGGACTCCTCTAGCAACCGCTCCTTCGTCACATAGTCATACCAACGGTACCCAAGGATTCTCCGAAGAGTCACAGAACCGATGGAGTTCAGTCTTCGTCTCAGCTCACTGGATAGCGTCCATGTCTCATAACCATACAGCATACAGCTGCCGAGGTAAGTGAACCTCTTGACAAGGTCGACATTCTTCCCACAGACAGACACACTACTGATGGCTGTGCCCAAGAAGTCATTAAAGGCCTGGATCTTAGTTTTTGTTCAAAATAGTCACAGATACTTAGACTCCTCGTTCAGTCTATCAAGAGCCCCAATCAGAGCCTCTATTGACTCCACGAATCATAGCATCATCGGTAATGTCAATGTCATCAGTAAATCTTTCTTCAGTAATGGACGCCCCACAGCTGCTGGATCCCACGACCCTGCCCAACACCCAGTCCATACAAGTATTGAACAGAGTAGGAGCAAGAACACACCCCTGGAGAACCCCAGAGTCCAGAGTGGAGGGAGAACTGGGAAGAACGCGAAGGATCTCCCTCCACTCTGCACAACACTCACAGTACTAGTGTACAGGCCGGCCATGATGTCCTGCAACTTCGGGGGGATCCCGCAAAGTCCCAGGATGTCCCACAGGGCAACTCGATCAACTGAGTTGAATGCTTTACGAAAATCAACAAAGGCTGTAAAGAACCTCTACCATGTGTGTTGCTGCCATTAAATCTGAGGGGGACATGTCCCCCTCACATTTCATAATTATTCGTTTGGACCCCCACCACATTTAACATAAAATATTAGTTCACCCAGCGCTGTTTCTATTGCTTCGCAAAAGAATCCATTCCACTTGATTGATATGAGAATACACATACCACTGAAAGACCACTCAAGGTTTGAAAGGAAATGGCATCTAATTCATTAAAAAAATTCTGGGGGAGGGTCCCCAGACCCCCCGCCAGTGTGTCCCCCCCACATTCAAAATGATTCTGACGTCTCTGACCTCTACAGATGATCAAAAAAGGGGATAGAAGTAATCCAGCAACCTATAGACCAATCAGTTCAACCTGCATAACTGGAAAAGTAATGGAAGCTATAATCCAAGTGAAAATGGTATCTGGATTCCTGGATTCAAATAACATTCTAAGGGACAGCCAACATTGATTTAGGAGAACTCAAGTAGACCCTTGAGTTCTACTTGAGTTCTTTGAGGAAGCTATAAGAGAAACTGATCACAAAAAGGCCTACGATGTGATCTACTTGGATTTCCAGAAGGCCTTTGATGTTGTCCCCTACAAACGGCTCTTGCTTAAGCTCAAAGCTGCAGGGATTTTATGAACTGTAGCAGCTTGGATCGAAAACTAGTCAACAGACAGAAAGCATCGGGTAGTTATTAGAGGCACAATGTCACAGTGGGCCTGTGTTCATAGTGGGGTACCGCAGGGTTCACTTTTAGGACCACTATTGTTCCTAATTTACATTAATGATATTGACACCAATACATACAGTAAACTGGTTAAATTTGCAGACGACACCAAGGTGGGTGGTGTACCAGATACTGAACTAGCAGCACAGAGGCTACAATGGGAACTTGATTTAATTAGCGATTGGGCTGATACCTGGCAGATGAAATTTAACGTAGATAAATGTAAGGTAATCCATGCAGGGAGCAGAAATATAAAGTAGGGATATTTTATGGGTTCCACTGATATAAAGGTAGCTGATTATGAGAAAGACCTTGGTGTGTATGTTGATGTTTCCCTGTCCCACTCTCACCAGTGTGGGGAAACAATTAAAAAGGCCAATAGGATGTTGGGTTACATCTCTAGGTGTGTGGAGTGTAAGTCAAGGAAGGTGATGCTAAGATTATACAATTCCTTGGTAAGACCCCAGCTAGAATATTGTGTGCAGGTTTGGTCACCATACCTTAAAAAGGACATTTCTGCCTTGGAAAAGGTTAAACTTAGGGCTGCAAGAATGATTCCTGGTCTTAGAGGAATGTCTTATGAGGAGAGGTTAGCTGAACTCAATCTGTTCAGCCTCGAGCAAAGGAGACTAAGGGGGGACATGATCCAGGTATATAAGATTCTAACACTATTGGATGCTGTTCAGCCAAATGGCTACTTAGTTTAAATTAGTGCTGGGGAAATAAACGCGTTAATTTTTGTGATTAATTTGGACATCTTGATGTGTTAAAAAAATTGCCGTGACTGATGCGTTATGATTTTGCTATACGCTAGTTATGGAGACAAGGAAACTTTTAGGTGGAAAGTTCTACTTTAAAACGTTACCAGATGGCACTTTAGAAAAAATGAAAGTAATATGTTCAATTTGCAAAGCTGAGTTTAGTTATCATCGTAGTAATTCATCACTGGCCTATTACCTGAGATCGAAACACCCGAGTGAAGTTTATGAGACATCAGGCACTCATCGTTCAATTTTCAGGTCCCCGCTATGATCTGTAAATGCTATCAAAAAATTAAAAATTCCAAAAGTGTCATATTTTTTTGATTAGTTACTTATGGTTAAGGTTAGGGCTGGGTAGGGGTGAAGGTTGTCATTTTAGGACTAGATTTTCCCCCATACAAGTGAACCTATATAAACCTATATACGTGTGTGTGTGTGTGTGTGTATGGAAAAGTAGTTTGTGTTTCATTTTTGCTTACTATGATCATTAAAGCAGAATTTCATTACATATATGTTACTTAACTCCTGGGAGGAGAGAAATACACTTGTCAAGAGTCATGGAGCCATCAGATGATGATGATCCAATTTACATTTTGAGGTTCAAAAAGACAATTACTGAAGATCTAGCTCAGAGGAAGAAAAATGCTAACCTTGCATGGCTCAAGATTGCCACTACACTAGATCCCAGGTTCAAGGACCTAAAGTGTCTCCCCAAACCTGAATGGACTGAGGTGTGGGATACTATAAGCAACATGATGAAAGAGGAGAAGCAAGCGCAGCATTCTTCTTCTGAAACAACACATGAAGAACCACCAAAAAAAAGATGTCCATAATATTTCTTTCATCCTCTGATTCAGACACAGATGAGGGAGTAGAATCCATAAACAAAGGTTTGGATCGATATAAATCAGACTCCAAAATTGATATAGTTGAGTGTCCACTGCAGTGGTGGTCCAAAAGAAAAGCACCACATGCAGGCCAGGAAATGATTGCATGATTGCATGCAAGTATCTCTCAACACCTGCAACCACAGTGCCCTGTGAAAGGTTGTTCTCTCTGTCTGGACACATCATCCAAAAAAAGAGAGCGGCTCTGTCTTCTGATAATGTTAACTGACTGGTCTGTCTCAGTAGCTGGCTGAATTTAAAAGAGGAGTAGGCCTGTTTTTCTAAAAGTAAAATGGTGACTGTTCAGAATTACAATAGCTGATCTGATGAGAGATGAGTAGTTTTAAGTTTCAACTGCTAAGTTTATGGAAACTAATTTATTTGTGTTTTGATGGGTAATACAATGGCATCTCTTCTCAGTGAAGTCTGTTTATCTAGTTATAACTCAGCTTGATACTTGTTTGCAACAAGTCTAAGTAAAAATTTTTAGTTTTTTTCCACAGGTTAATTCATTAAAATGTCCATCTATCCATCCATCCATTTTCCAACCCACTTATCCTTCTGGGTCGCGGGGGTTCCGGCTAAAATGTGATGCTCCTGGGTTTATGTTACGGAAAATGTATATATTATTCAATTGTTATTGTGTAAGTTTACATTTGTAAATGTTAAGAATTCTGTGTGATTAATCACAATTAAATACAGAAAACTCTGTGATTAATTAGTTAAATTTTTTAAATGTAACTAAATGCTAGGTCTAAATGTGGGTCACAGCCCTAGTTTAAATGCTAGAACTCGTGGCCATAGGTGGAAATTCGCGTGAGAACATTTTAAAATGGATTTGAGAAAGCACTCATGCTTAATGTTTAATAACCATGACGAACTGCAAAAACCAAACTTCAAAAAGTACCATCACACCACCAACGTCTTTTTACCTTTACCTTTTTTATCGATGATATCTCCTCTTTCAAAAGATGTTGTGGCTGTTGAGTTGTCCCTTTCTTCGCCACCATTTCAGTGCTTATCTTACATGATTTGCCAAAACAATAGCATGTGACATGCTCAGCTAACCAAATTTAATAAACATAAGGATACGCCGAATTTATAAAGACTACTGACTTTTGGGCATCACATTATGCGTCTCGTCCCACAACTTTATTTATAAAGGAATAGTATACCTGAATGCACTTGGTGATTTTTGAAGTGTTTGACATTTCTGATTTTTATGTGTTCTCTCCAGGTTTAGCAAAGAAAATACAGAGAGCATGGACCCCTACACCTACTTGCCATTTTGGCCAGAACTTTGGAACTGCATCTTTAGGAGGTTCTCCAGCATCCTCCTGAAGGTGGCTCTAGTTCAAACACATCAGAACTTTAGTTCTGCCACTTGCAGGAAATCTCAGGTGAGGCAAGTTCATTTCCACCACTCTGGATGACTCATCCTCGGCTTTTTGTCTACACATGATTTCCTTTCATTAACGATGAGTTGAAACTAGGCCTGCAAGTAATGATTATTTTGATAATCGATTAATCTGTCGATTACTTTTTCGATTAATCGGGGAGGGGGGGGGGGGGTCAAAAACCAATTCGATTTCCAGCAATTTTTAATAACCCAGCCTA
>JAOYFF010000046.1:7237156-7253276 GCA_025773925.1 Cryptomyrus ogoouensis
TGGGGATGTTTGTGGTGTTCTTTTTCGTTGTCTTGTTTGTTGGTGGGTGGGGGGGGGGGGGGGGGGGGGGGGGGGGGCGTCTTGAAAGAAAGTTTTGGGACCTTTGAAGGCAGGTCCTGGCTTCCTTCATTTGGGATTTTTTTGTGCAGCAAGCAAATACAAAACCCAAACATCTCCCCCGATGGGGCAAGGCCAGCTCTGTATGGGACGTGTGCAAGGGCCGCGTAGAAACCTCTGCAGGGTGGCTTTTGGAAGTACTGGTTGGTGGGAAAGGCATCTGGGGTACAGGAGTTAAAGATCGTCATTTTCCGCTGCCATTTTTTTTCTCTTTATTTATTTTTTTCTCCAGCTTACAGTCTTTTTGATTAAAAAGTGAGGAGATGTCAGTGGTGGAGATAGAGGAGGCTTCAGGACACCAGTGAGCGTTTATTTTGGGTCAGATGGGCAGCATGGACCCCATGTGGCTGATTACAGGAGAGGTGGGTCAGGGGAACCACGTGAACTTGTGGACTCTTTCAGCCATGGCTGGACTTCGTCCAGATCTTCCAGTATTTATGGCTGTGGTATTTCACAGGGCTGGATAGTAGGCTGGCGGAGATTACAGCGAATGCGTTCCCTTGGATCTAGATTTAACCAGTTTGGCTGCACAACCAAAGCAAGAATGGGAGCAGGTCTGTGATTAGCAATACTTAAAGTGCAGTCGTTTGGAAGCTGGGCTTGTATTTGTTGAATGGTGTGAAAGGATCCCGTTTTAGCTCCTATGTCTTCCTGTAGCTGAGGTTTATATAGACTTCATTGAAGCCATGCGGATAGATATTTCCAGATTGTGGGTTGTGGTCACATGACCATGGGGATAGATTTAGTGTGCAGTTTGTTGTTACTGTGAGACCTTGAGCTTTAGTGTGGTGTTAGCGTTTGTGCACCTGTGGTCTCCGCTTCCGCTCCTAAAGCCGGGCTTGTCTGCCCGGGTCGACATGCCAGCCGAATCCAAACAAACGGTGCGTCTTCTCATCACACACGTTCAGCTTTTTGTGCAATTGTCAGGGTGGACTTTGGGTGAGAGGAGAGTGTGTATGTGATGGAAAGTGATAGAGAGAGAGAGAGAGAGAGAGAGAGAGCTCTCCTTGTTTTGATTTTGCCCATTGTGGGCTGAAATGTGTGGTTAACCCAGGAAAATGAAACCTTTTGACTTAAAACCGCTAAACAGCCAATATTGCAGTCCAGACTTGTGTACCTACAAAAAAAAATCTTTATCTAATTAGTCTATGCAGGATATTATCAAGAGGAGTCACCGCACACAACTTAGTGGCAACTCCAGTCTGTACCAGGAACTGAGGAGGGCGGCTGTGAGGGCTCTGAGGGCTGATAAGGAGGCGTTTGTTAGATAGATTTGTGAGCAGGTGGCACATCATCTGCGGTCTAGTGACCCACGTCCTGCTTACAGGGGAATCGAAGCATGACGCACATCTGAATCTGTTCCTCAGAAACTTGCAGTCAGGGCAGGAGACGGAACAGTTCTTACGGACGACACTGCAGTTGTGACTCGCAGGGCCGGCTACTTTGAGCAGTTGTTTTAAGCTGATCCTCCAGCTAGGACACTGGACATCTCTGGGTCCACGGTTCTTGGGGTTGACTCTCCAATCAGCTATGAACCTCCCAGTCTCACTGAGATTGCACGGGTGGTGAATCAGCTGGGGGGAGGGAAGGCCGCAGGGATCTGTGGTATCCGGGGTGAACTTCTCCAGGTTGGTGGTAAGGCTGTCCTGGCATTGCAGGCAATCTGTGCTTCCATTTAGGAGACAGGCATCTTCCCAACTGACTGGAAAATGGGACTTGTAGTCCCTATCTGGAAAGGGAAGGGTGATCACCTGGACTGCGGCAACAACAGGGGGATAACACTGCTCTCAGTGCCAGGTAAGGTCCTTGCTAGGGTCATCCTTAACGGGATCCGTGATCATTTGCTTGTCTGTCAGCGACCGCAGCAGTCTGGTTTTACGCCTAACACGTCTACCATCGACCGCATCCTGGCACTGAGGGTTCTCATTGAGCGCAAGCCTGAATTTTGGCAGTGGTTCTTCGCAGCCTTTGTTGATTTTCGTAAAGTGTTTGACTCAGTTGATCGAGTTGCCCTGTGAGACATTCTGAGACTTTGCTGAATCCCCCCAAAGTTTCTGGACATCATGGCCGGTCTGTACATTGGTACTATGGGTGCTGTGCAGAGTGGAGGGAGAACCTCAGCGTTCTTTTAGTTGATTCTGGGGTTCATCAGGGGTGTGTTCTTGCTTCTACTCTGTTCAATGCTTGCATGGACTGGGTGTTGGTCAGGGTCATGGGGTCCAGTGGTTGTTCGGGCATCTGTTGGTGAAGAAAGTTTTACTGATCTTGACTTTGCCGACGATACTGTGTCAATGGAGGCTCTTATTGGGGCTCTTGAGAGACTGAGTGAAGATTCTGAATGTTTGGGATTGCAAGTGTCCTGGATTACAACCAAGATTCAGGCCTATAATGACATAGGCACAGCCATCAGTAGTGTGTCTGTCTGCGGGGAGAATGTCGACCTCGTCAAGAGATTTACCTCGGCAGCGACATTCATGTCTCTGGTGACTCTTCCTCTGAAGTCAGCAGACAGATTGGGAGATCATGGGGGGTCATGAGGTCGCTGGAAAGTGGTGTGTGTCGCTTCCGATATCTTTGCAAGAAGACGAAGGTCCACGTCTAGAGTCCTGGAGCTCCCTGTCTTGCTGTATGGCTGTGAGACATGGATACTATCCATTGAGCTGAGACGAAGACTGGACTCCTTTGGTACTGTGTCTCTTCAGAGAATCCTTGGGTACTGCTGGTTTGACTTTGTGTCAAATGAGCAGTTGCTAGAGGAGTCCCGAATGAGGCACATTACCTGCATTGTGAGGTAGTGTCAGTTACGGCACTACGTCCATGTGGCACATTTCCATGAGGGTGATCCGGCTCGCAGGATCCTCATTGCTGAGGACCCGAGAAGCTGGACCAGGCCAAGGGGACGCCTAGACAACACCTGGCTGCGGCAGATGGATGGCCATTTCCAGAGGGTGGGACTGGACTATGTGTCTGCCTGGGGGGTCGGCAACTGGGATCTAGAGGAGTTTCGGCATGTGGTGGGTGCAGCATCAGTGTGTGCTCCCCAACATGACCGGACCTGAGTGTGCAGAGCAGCATTCACTGTAAAGATTGTAAACCATTACAGTATTGAGGTTCTTGTTCAAATGTTTTAAAACACCGTGTTGCATGAATTTATGCATCCCCTTAAAGTGCCAAGCACTGATCTCCATCCCATCCCCCTGGGGCATCTTGTTTATTCCTCTGTGAAATCCCAATTAAATGACAAATCTCATCAGCATTTCCAGTGGAATCGAATTTTAATTTCCATTACAAATTTGGCTCCCAGCAATTATTAATGAAGATAAAACGATTACTTGTGCTCCATTTTGTTTCACAGTGATGCTCACGTTTTGTCTTATTAAACCAGAGCGCCCTTTTTAATTTTTCTTTGTTGAATAATATTTAGAATTCAAGGAAATGCACTATTAAAAGTGCAAGGACAGTGTCTACAATTGTGTTTAATAAATGCATGATATTTCATGTAAAATTATTGTGATCCCAGTATTGAACGAAATAATTGTGATTATGATTCTTGCCATAATTGAGCAGCTCTAATTTCCACCTGCAATATTTGCTGCCGTAGACACCATGGGAACAGCTAAATAATGTTAGCAATATAATTGGTTTAGTGCAGCAGTTGTGTTTCCATGTAAATTCAACAATAGTGTTTGTTAGTGTAATACAGTGAAATATAAGAATACAAGACATAAGTTTTCCCTGTTACTGTAGAAGTTTCCAAAGACTTTGCAGTTAACTAAGCTGCTCAGAATTATCTTTATATATGCTGGAGGAAAGGTTGCAAAAGCCTATTTGCTGCAGTAGGTGCTATTTAATGTTGAAAAACATCATTATCTCCTTTTGCCGTGTAATTTTGCTGAGATGATGCTTTCAGCTGATGTGATTGAGGTCCCCAGGCCATCCCAAGCCTCCTGTCATCCGGAGTCCCAGGGCCCCCAGCCAAACCAACTCCACTGCCACGGCAAGGCCGGTGTTTGTGTAAATACCCACCCCCCCACTCAGCTCAGCTTTGACAGCAATGGAAGAGTGGGCACTCCACCCAGACCTGCCTCCATCTTGGCTCCTTTTTCATCCATCCTTTAAAACATATCATTGACTGTTAGAGATGCGCTGATCCAGTATTCTGTGTGACTGCTGAAAACGAAATAAGTAAATATCGGAAGTGGATCCGTCTGTAAAAAGATAACTTCTGTTTCTTGTTAAATCAGTTTGTACAATTAATCACACGACAACTCTTTCCTATGTTAGATGTGTTTTTCCTGGATTCAAGCTGAACACTAACGCTGCAGCGCACTTTTTTTGCCACTCGGTGGGCGTGAGCACGGTGACTTCCACCTGCTGTGACGTCATGCCCTTTGCAGTAGGAGCGTAAGACCATCAGATAAGACGCTTACGATCTGGAAGTATTTTACGCTTTTAATAACAACTAGTAGCACAGCGATTTGCAATCTTTGTAAAATCAAAGTTTTGAGAGCTGAAAGTAGCATTTAGTGGAAAATCTCACTAAACAAAGCGCGTGCAAATGTGCAAGAAGGGCTGTTGTGATCACATCACAAAGTAATCGCAATTATATGGAGTATGTGGAGTAATCACTAGGACTTTAGATGACGGGTGAAACATGTCTGGACACCAGTTTTTCCGTACTATATGGGCATTTACTTACCCAATAATTTGGTAGGCAGAATAGTAATGTCCCTAAAATATTAATGTGTATTGTGATGGCCAAAAGTTAGTTGTCTGTGTAAATTTGGTATATACATTTCTTTGTATTATGACATGCAGTAGGGCTGCTCAGTGATGGCAAAAATCATAATCATGATTATTTTGGTTTATACTGAGATCGCAAATATTTAACGTAATTACTCCTTAACTTATTTTTTATTACGTTTTTTTTTTAAAATCTTTTTAACATTGGATTTCTTTAAACTTTAAGTATAATTCAGAAACCCATTCAAAGTGGCTGGAACGGAGTCCACTGGATTTATAACACGACAAAATGGGAGCATCATTTTATCTCAGTTATTTTGCTTTGATTAATCAAATAATTGGAATCATAATCATTGGAAGCCAACATAATAATAGTCATAATTGAAATAAAAATTTGATTAATTGTCCAGCTGTACCATGCAGTGGTATATGTAGCATTTTTGGTGGAAATTCCTCAGGGAAATCAAACTTCACGCTTGTAGCCAGGCTTCTTGCTGTAATGTATAGATGTCCCCGTCAAAATGCCTCCCAGTGCGTTTACACGGTTCCCCTTTATCCTGCCCCATCTCTCCCAGGTGTACATTTCGCTTCCCCAGCACGTCAATCAAGATTCAGTTCACGGCGCTGTACCACAAAGAGGCCTGCAAGGAGGAGGGGGCGCTGTCCCCTGTAAGGCTGCTCTACCCCCAGATCTCACCTCTGAAAATCAACATTCCCGACACCGACTTCAGGAGCATGATGAGCCCACTACCCTCTCCGACGGGAACCATCAGGTGGGAGTTCTGGCCAGAACGAGCCCTTCACCGCTGCGGGGAAAACGACCGTGATCATGAGTGAACCACTAGCACCAAACTGACTTAACTTCCACACACAAGCGGATTCACCCCTGAGATAACACTTAATTCGTTAACAGTTTTAAGTTGGTGTGCTGAAAGCAGTGGCTGACTTTTGTGGCTGGAATTGACTTCAATGAGGCAAATTAGTGGTACTGGCTTTAGATATCTGCTCCTCGTAACCCGATTGTCATTCTTCTAGTAGCTTTTGTGTAATTTGTGCCGGTTTTACGATTCTGCCGAAATTGATACAGATCGGGGGCTGATGTCGTTTTGAGAAGTTATCTCGTGGTGTCAGGAGGTCGTCACCTCTGTCCGGAAGCCGTGACAGAGGAACCTGACACGCATAACGTTAACAGGCTCATAATTCTGTTTGACTTGAATTGCAAGGTGGTGAAGAGCGGTCAAATTGCTGATCTATTTCAGCCCTTGATAAAACTAGGTCTGAGAAGTGGACAAGTAGTTTAATTATTTCCGAAAATCCCACTGAGAAGATGCAGCAGAGAGCCCCTCTGGTTCATCTTGGAGGGTTATTCTGATGCAAAAAAAAAACTGCCACCAAAAACTGAGCTGTACCCTAAAGAGACAGTATTCCATTGTAAAGTATGTAAGCCGTGTCCAGCCTGTGCTCACACTGGAGCAGCGTCTCTAAACTGAACTGTATGCATCATCAACTGGTTGTGTGATTGGTTGAAATAATCAGTGATCTGCATCGATATGCATGGATTATCGGCAGCAATAAAGGCTATATTCTATATATTATTTATCTGTAGCATCGCACATTGTGATACATTGATGCATTCCTTCGGAACTTGAAAATTTCCAACCTCCTACTTGGGAAAAGTACTTAGAAGAGCTGAATAGAATGGATTTGTAATGCAAATGTACGAAACATAATGCTAATAATTCCACTAGCGTTGGATGCTAACGTATCACGGCGTTTCTCAGATGTGCTAGCGGAGATTAGTACATAGTAAATCATGAGGTACGCTGCATGAACAGTAAATAAACACCTATTTGGTTTTACGTCACTGTCGCTCTCCAAACCTGGCAGTGCCTTTGCCAAACCAGCCCTTTTGCGGTGGAAAACCAAAGTGAGCTGGAACTGAGCTGTAACTAGTGTCTGTCCGCATTACAGGTCAGATACGGCTTGGTTCCAGGATGCCAGTGGAAAAGTGCCGCTAGTTTTGTCCTCCAGACTGGGTCTGGAAATTTGTTGTCTGCTCTTAAAGGCATTTAGGAAAACGGTTTTTCCTTTTGCCTGATATGTTTTTATTGGCTGTTGTGATGCGTATCACCGTCATGCAGCAGCAGAACTGGAGATCTGTGTGTGCTGGGAAATGGCCGCCTGGTTAACCATGGCCCATTCACTGGAGTGGCGCCCCCATTGGCCTGTGTGTGGGGGGGGTGTGTTGTGGGGTGGGGGTTGCAGCCGTGTCCCCTGTTGTTTCGCCCGTCTCTCTGCTTTAAGGCAGCCTCGCTGCTCCGTATAGACAGACACCCCTTTTGAAGAGGGGGGTACATTCAGGGTAGTAAATAGAGGGGAAAAAAGCAAACTAAGTGCAAAAATAATAACAAATATTGTGGAAGCTGTGCATTTGAATAGACTCATTTTTGCTTACTTACATCATTATCCAGCACACTTTGCATCTGCAGCCATTTTCATAGTCTTCAAGTCGCACCCATTCCCCCACAAAGCTTTCTCTGTGTGGGGAAGTCACTCTTGCCTTTCAGCGAGATCTGGCCCTCGTTGCTTCCCATGTGACCATGTGCACGTGTCTGTGTGTGCATGTTTCTCTGTATACACTTGCCATATATGGAGTGCCTTCATGTCATCCCGTTCTGATTGGTGGAAAGAGAGTTGTGGTTCACAGTGGCTGCTGGGGTGTGCTGTTGTTAGTCCCCCTCCCCACCCCTCAGAGACACACCCCCCCAGCCCTGACCTCAGTGAGTGCTACCAGCGCACTTGTCGGCCCTAATCAATCAAGCCACTATCCTTAGCTGCCTCCCCTTCTGTCCTCTTAGATTCCTGCTGTTTTTCCATCCTTCACCTGGGAGACGGACAGTAACTGCAGACCGTCCCTCTCAGTGACCTGTTGGAGGGGTCACCCAGAAATCAGATGCTTTATATCTCCCAGTTGTGGTTTAAGAAAGGCATCTGACGCGCTGGCCTACATAAACATCCTCCCCAAACAGCAGGGTGCTTTTCCTTGACATGCTGTGTAATGTCAAGGCGCAAACATCAACTCCAGGGGCAGAAATAAAGAGCAGAACGTGAAAACTCCCTGGCTGCGTATTTAAACAGCGCGTTCGTTCTCTGGGAGCTAATGAGCCTTTACAGGCTTCAACGGGGTCTCTCCAGTGCAACGTGCACGCCTGCCCCTTTGTTTGAACACGTGCTCACTCTGGCCGACCTTTAAGCCGCACGGCCGAGCAGAGCGCAGCTCAGAGGACCACCTTACGTTATTGCTGGTATTTTTGGCAGCCCGGGCTCGCCGCTCACGTGGATCCACTTAGGATGCCAGCGTGGCGGAAACGGGCAGCTAAATCGTGCCAGTGAGTGCTTGGCTTGTGCCTGCCGTTTATGCCGGGGGAGGGGGTCCTGTGCAGACCAGTCGCTACAACCTAGTCATCTGGTACACTAAGTATCTCCAGTTAAAATCCAGAACTATATGCATGCTGTGTTTTAGGGCCAGATTGATTTCAGTCAACAGTGACTGGTTCTCACACACACACACACACACATATACATATATATATTTATGGGGACTCTCCATTGATTTCTGTTGGCATAACCCGAATCCCAAGAATGACCACCGTAACCCCTACCGATCCCTAACCTTAACCATGAGTAACCAAACAAAATACAAGACTTTTGGCATTTTTAATTTTTTGATTGTAGTCATAGATTTTTATAAAACTGCGGGACCCTAAAAATGTTCCCACAAGGTAAAAAATGACACAAACACTCTAAAAAACACATATAGACCCTAAGAAAATAACAAATAAGCTGTTGTGTGTCACTAGTGTTGTGTGAGTCTGCGGAGTGCCGGTGCCATTGTTACCAAAGGGCCCTTTCCTCAGCGTATTAATTACATGGGTGGCAGTGGGGGCAAAAGGGCACTGGCCTTATCTCTGCAGAGTTAAATGGGGTAAATGAGTGTACAGTATGTTTATACAGATACACTATGCTGTTATGTAGCTGCCCCGTGGGAATATCAGTGTTTGAGGTAGTATTCTTTTACATGGTGACAGATAAGGCTAATGTCTTGGATCTCCATTACGGCTGAGCTGGCCTCGCGCATAAAAGCGGCGAATCTAACAGATGCCAAGTCTGGCAGGTAGTCGCTGTTTGTAAGAGCAGCCGTTATTTACCGTGCTCGCTGGAGCCGCTAGCGGCAGCGCCCGCGGGGAACGCGCCCTCTTCCCGGGGTGAAACCCAAGCTTGGCGTCACTGCCGTCTCTGCTCTGACAACCACATGTTGTTTGGTATATTCAGCCCGGGCATCCCACAGCACGGGGCGTCTGGCTAATGCAGACGCGGGTGAAATATCAGAGCTGCCCACCACACCCTGAAGAGCTTTAAGGTGGGAGCGCTGTGAACCAAACGGAGAAATAATACCTCACCGAAGTTCTTACATTTTTAATGTAGTTTGTGTGGTTTGTTTTGAGACTTGTGAGAATTCCTAGTTAAACAGATTTATGAAAAAGATATTTAGAAGAATTATGCCAATGAGATGAAAAATCCATAAATTGATTATCCTAGTGGAAAATAATTTTGTTGTCCAGCCGCAGTGGGTCCTGCCTGTTAATGTGTCACATATAAAACACACACCACAGTTCTGGCGCCATCTACTGGCCAGTCGGTTGTTTTGATTCCCAGCAGTTAAGGCAGGGGTCTCCAATCTGGTCCTGGAGAGCTACCGTCCAGTAGGTTTTCTGTCATACCTGGCTTCTGATGAGCCACACCTGTTCTCAGGTAAATACCAGGGCCAGGTGTGGTTCATCAGAAGCCAAGTGGGACAGAAAACCTACTGGACAGTAGCTCTCCAGGACCGGAGTTGGAGATCCCTTTGTTAAGGTATACATCTTCTCCTTCCAGTGTTCCCAATTCCTGTCCTGCAAGTCCTCGCGGGGCAGGGTCCTCGGGGTACCGGTCTGTGAGGAACATCACCTCTGATCTGCAGATGGTGGCAGAGTTTGCTGCCAAGGCTGTGTCTGAGGAGCAGGCGGACATGTGCGAAGGCGATGGCCCCAAGGTGGGGATTCCTCTCACTGGACAGAAATCAGCCGTTTAGTATGACATCTGACATCATATATGCACATGGGAGTCGGTATAAGAGTAGCAACACAGAAGCGAAAACAGTGCAGTAGCGGGTTGTTCATAAACACTGGGGTTTCCAGAGATACAGGGTTTTGGGTGGTGGGGGGCAGTTTTGGAAGACAGGATGCATTAAATCAGCCCTGTACATAGTTACCAGGTTCAAGATTAGATTAGATTAATTTCATTGTCATCATGCTGCTGTACAAGTACAATACCAGTGAAATGCAGTTAGCATCTGCCCAGAAGTGCAAGAATATTATTTACAGAAGGTGCAATAATAATTTACAGTGAAGTGCAGGAGCATAGAGCACGTTCAAGAACCAGAAGTCTGCCATGTAGGAAAATGTACAGATGTACAAATATATGCAGGTGTATACAAAACACTGGATTTTGGGTTGCTGGGCGGGGTCTCAGCATGCCTTTGTGTCTGCTGCAGGATGAGTCCAAGCCACCCTACTCATACGCACAGCTCATAGTCCAGGCCATCTCCTCGGCTCAGGACAGACAGCTAACACTAAGCGGGATCTACGCCCATATCACCAAGCATTACCCCTACTACAGGACTGCCGACAAGGGCTGGCAGGTATGCCCACCTTCAGAATGGTTATGCGTGGTTTCACTTTTGGCCTGAAGGTGGTATAGTGGTTAAGAAGATAGGCCATGATTTTGAAAAACATAAGAAACCAGATTGACAAATTGAACAGCATTGTGTCATTGACAATAGACAAGACAACCAAATATTTAGTTTTTTTTCCCTAGAAGTGCAAGTAGCCATAGAGCTGTCAAACTTGTGAAAATGTAGATATTTGATCATGATACCTGAATTCTGACCTCTCGCTTAGAGGAGCCTGTTAATTTAAAACTTTACATTGTTTAAACATCTGGCGTAGGTTTCTCAATGGCCCCCCAGTTACAAACAGAGGCTGAGAATTGCCCTCCATGTTTGTGACTGTTTTCGTGAAGCCTGAGAAATGCCCCTGAGTGTCCAGTTCCATAACCGCTGCCCTCCCTCGCTGGCAGAACTCCATTCGGCACAACCTGTCCCTGAACCGCTATTTCATCAAAGTGCCGCGGTCGCAGGAGGAGCCGGGCAAAGGCTCCTTCTGGAGGATCGACCCCACGTCCGAGGACAAGCTGGTGGACCAGGCCTTCCGCAAACGCCGCCAGAGGGGCGTGTCCTGCTTCCGCACCCCCTTTGGCCCCCTGTCGTCCAGGTACCGACGCTCGCCCCGTTGCCCCGGTCAGGTGACCACGTGATGCCTCCTACCGTCTGGTTCCCTCAGACCTCTTGTCATTCATGTTTTTTTTTTTTTTTGCCCCATCACTGTTTAAGTTGTTTGGGTGGCACATAGTAATTCCCCTTCATATTCAGAAGATCTAGCTCATCTTACTCATAGTCCTTTGCAGTTACGAACATATGTAGCAGTGTGTTTGTGGGGGAGCCTGCAAGCACACATCTGGTTTTGGGATTCCTGCAGTGACCCAATTTGATTTCATTTGTAATAATGAAACGAGTAGCTTGAACTGCATGTCAAAATTGCTGTCTGGAAACACCAGGACTGTAATTAATGCCCCCCCCCCCTTCGCTGGACTAGCTGGGTAAACCTCACCAGGCGGCCCTTTGCCTTCCAGGAGTGCCCCCGCCTCCCCCACCCACTCCGGCCTGCTGTCACCCCACCCGAGCGGCATGCAGACCCCTGAGGCACTGTCCCGCGAGGGCTCCCCCAGCCCCCACGACCACAACCACGGTCCCAAGCTGGCCGCCGTGCCTGAGTACCGCTACTCGCAGAGCGCCCCAGGTGAGCCCCGGCATGCTGGGAAACCGTGCCCTCAGCTCCTGACGTCTGGTGTACCTCAGTACGGCATGTTTCAGGGCTACGTGGGCTTGATAAATGCCTTTGGGTAAATGCTCCATACACAGGCTCTCCCATCAGTGCCCAGCCGGTCATCATGGCCGTCCCACCACAGCCCTCGGCCATAGTGGCCAAGCCCTTGGCCTACGTCCCCGCCTCGCTCGTCGCCTCCCAGCAGTCCGTGGGCCATGCCATGCACGTGGTCCAGCAGGCTCCCACCGTCACCATGGTCAGGGTGGTGACCACGTCGGCCGGCTCGTCCAATGGGTACCTCCTTGCAAGTGCCCCTGTGGCATCTAACCAGCAGGGGGCAGTACAGCACTCTGAAGTGAGCATAGGTATGTATACTCACTGTTTGCTGTTGGCGAAACATCCGCATGAAAAGTTTGTCCTTATATTAGCACAGTGTCTCGGCACGCCCGGTCTCACTGTGCTGCTGTGTCTTGACCCTTGTCTCGATAGGTGAGGAGAAGCCGCCAGGGGGCTACACAGCGCCCCTTGCAGGCAGCGGCGTCATTCAGTCACTGGGGAGCCAGGCTGGCGGTGGCCTGCAAAGCGCCTTCCCGGTGCAGCCGGTGTCCTTGGGTCAGCACCAGCTGCCGGTCCGAGCCGTAACCCAAAATGGCAAACACGTGCTACCTGTTGCCAGTGTGACCAGCAACATCTACGGTATCTGCCCTCCCTCCTGCTCCACACACAAACACACACACACAGGAAACTGAGCTGGTTAATCAGGTGATAATGTGATTTTTTTAAATTTTGAAAAATTCTTGCTCTTGTTTTTACACATGCAATGTCAGTTGTCAGTAGTCAGACTACTGCTTTCAGTTGTCCTGGACTTAGTCCTGTTCCTTTCTCCCCTCTGCCTGTTAGCTGTCACCAACCCACTTCAGATCCTGGCTGCCCAGGCCTCCACCTCCTCCCCGGTCACCTTGAACAGGCTGCCCAGTGTTGAAGCCAGAGAGCTGGAAACAGTGCCAGGCGAGCCCCAGGCCAAGAGGCCTAGAGCAGAAGATGATAAGATGGCTTCGGTGCCTCAGCCGGTCATTGTGATGAACCAGGATGCCAGCAAATAAAAAATAACAGGAGAGACAACTCTCAGGATCCTTTAAATCTCTCCCCCTACCCCCCCTTTCCATACACCGAGGTGTCAAACCATTAAGGGGTTGGGAAAGACTCTTAATACAAACATAACTTCCTTAGCTAAAGATACCAGTGGTGATGCAGGTTTGATAGTTTCATAGGAAGATGTTTGAGCCGAAGGTTGTGGACTCGTCATGCCTTAAAAAACACACACACGCACCCTGCTGTTCACATCTGGCAGTAAAAGCAGCCCTTTGGACCAAGAGAAAAGCATTTTTACCTGCAAGTTCTCTGAAAAAACATTGGAGTAGGGTTAGGGTGGGACCAAAACCACACGGCGTTCAGACTCTGAAATGAAAGCATTAATTATAGAGACAGGGAGACACCAAAGCAAGGACCCGTGTGACCACCGTGATGCACAAGCTGGTATTCTGTGTGAAACAGACTTTGATTTGATACATTTTAATAGAAAAGTATGTCCAGAGTGACCACTAGGCTTTGAGAGACTTCTAGATGCGAGGAGGTCTGCATGCCGCAGATCTTTCAGAAACAATCACCAAACGTAGAGCCACCTGCTTTAAAATGTCACCATCTGGTGACCCTTGCTCGTCTCATAGCACAAGATGGAGTTCGCTGAATGAATGCCTTTTGGTTTTTCCCTTTCTTCCACGGAAGGCATATTGACTGCCATGCCTTTGTTTAGTATTTGAAATGCAGATGAAGACAGGATTTTTTTAAGTGGTAGGCAAGAGGTGTGGTTTGTAAAATAAGTTTATAAGAATCTTAAATGCAGGATTTCACACGTCAGCGTGAAGGTACTTACGCAGAGGAGGAGGGGGATTTGTGAAGGTTTTTTTTTTTCTTTTCTTTTAAAATCATGCCTTGCAGATCACATCCCCAAATCTGACAACACACTTAAATAATCACAGCAGTGTGTGATACTCATGTAGACGTATATGTCTGAAATGGTTTCAAATGCAATACCTGCTTTGCATAAGTATGAATGTAATTTAGTGCTATAAGTCTGAAAACTACACCAGACACCGTACTGACAGAACAGGCAATTTGGGAAGGTTCTCAGTTTTTCAAATTTTAAGGGGGGAAACTAATCAGGATTCATAAACTAATTTAATTTAGAAAACGTCTGAGGAGCTTTGAGTGCCTTTGAGATTTTTGGGTGTAAAATCTGTTCTTAATTCATGAACAAGCTTCTCTTAAACGTCATATAACTGAATGTCTGTTTACTCAGCGGTATTTTAAGGATATTACCTCACAATGCTCTCTGTCCACACAAACCGCTAAACACAGCATGTCGATTTGTCGAGGCATGAAAATATGCTTTGCTCTGGAACAGTGTTTCCCAACCCAGTCCTATGGGACCCACAGACGGTCCACATTTTTTATCCTTCCCAACTCCTGGTAGAGCATAAACATGTACTGCCTGTAGGTCCCCGAGGACTGGATTGGGCAGCCCTGCTCTAGAATGGTTGGCCAATCAACGGTGTTGTATGTTCCATATTTCCATTTCTGAAACAATCTTTCCTGGTTCCAGGGGTCACATAGATAGATTCATTTCTGATTGTCATGATTTCAACGGGAGGACGGCTCAGTGGCTGTGGAGTTTGCTTGTTCTACCCAAAATTGGTCAGGAGTGTTTGTGTCTGAATTACCCATAGTGTCTATGTGTCTGTGCATGTTTGAACCTTGTATTGGCTTGGCTTCTCGTTCAGGGTGTCCCCTGGCTCTAGACCTGTGCTTATCTTTTATTTTTTATGCTCCAAGTCTGCTATGTTGAATGAATGGTTTCCAAGGAGACACCTGTGCTGTCATAGAAATACTGATGATTGGGAAAAAATTAGTATATAGATGTAATGATTTTCGTTTTGGTAGCTTTCCTTAGTAAGTAGACGTCAGGGGGCTTTACAGCTGAGCACATAATTATCTGAAGATGTTTGCTACCTACTGTGATGCTTTTGTAACAAAGAACGCATCAGTAATGTGGGTATGCCCATTGAACTTGTATCTGTAAAGAAGCATAAGGGTGACTGTGAAAATGCACATTTGCACTCGGCTCTCGGCACGGTTCCAGCTCCATTAGCCTCCGGTCCTCTTTGGCCTCTGCCTGTCTTTCCATCTTAGCAGCCTTTAAATACTGGTCAGGTTTTCACCTGGAGTTTTCTTGTCTGTTTTACATTAAACGCATTGCTGTTAGCTAGAACAATAGCTGTGCTATCCTAATTTTTTTAAAGATGTTATTTGCGATTTATTTGTATTCATAAAATAGCTGCCTACTTACTGATCTGGTTGGCTGGTTATTCCACTTAGGGAACTGATGACCAGCCAGTCCTTGTAATGCAACTCATCATCATTCCACAACAAATACTATTGGAGGGGATTGTCGTGTGCAAATCTGTGCTTTCCTGTCCTGTGTCATTTCGGCCTTCAGTCCTGCCAGATCATTCATCCTCATAGTTGTTCGCTGTTGTTTTGTTCGGCCAGGTTCTGTCACTAAAATCGTTTAACGCTTTGTGCCTCTGCTCAGGAGCATTGTGTAGTGAAATCCTCCGGATCTCATCCTGCAAAAAGTATATCATTTCCAGTAGGATTTTAATATTTTTCATTTTAAAACTTTACAGTAGCACCTGATTCTGAGTGGGCTTCTAACCTCCATGTAATATTAAAGTACAGGATTACAAATGGTATCTACATGAGTTGGAGACATCCTCAGTATCAATATTTCAGTTTTATTTAATATGGCTTTTGTATTGTTTTCCTGGATTATTCCAACCTGGAATCATGGTGATTTTGTTTGGGATTATTGGGAAGTTTTGGGAACTTAATATATTATTCTGTTTTTTTTTCTTTGTATATCAGGTAAGTAAAAGGTTGTAGAGTAGATAAAAAAATAAAATAAAAATAATTTTAAAAAATCCGTAGTGTTCCCTCAAAGTGTGTGACTATTAGGACTGTTTAGGTATACTTGAATCTGAAATTTAATTAAATATCCCTATTACTATAAATAGCTAATGGAAAATATGCAAAATTTGTTAAGTTAAAAATTCACATCTGAGACATGCAACATATTTAAAACTGTTCACCAGTTACATTACGGTGTGTTTTTAAGTGCTAGCTTTTAATAAATGTTCACAATCTTGCACCTTGAAACA
>JAOYFF010000046.1:7254703-7265596 GCA_025773925.1 Cryptomyrus ogoouensis
CACAAGAAGAACTTAACAATTTAGCCAAGCGCAGGAGCCTTTCGGTTTTAAGGTAGTTTGTAAAACCTGAAGTAGCTAAAGGTGTCCGGGATGACATGGATTATCTGGTCACCCTATTATAGTTGGGATGAAAGATCCAGTGATAAATTTTGTCGTCACATCGGGGCATCATTCTGTAACATATTTCTTCAGTTTAATATCGTTAAAACATTGAACACATTTATTAAATGTACTGCCTGCTTCCTCAAAAGGTAAAATGTAGTGTGGGTAGATTTCCGTTTCTCTATCAAATCAATGTCATCGTCCCATGACCAGTCGTTGAAGTCCACAGCTTGTCCTAGTACCTGCATTGCAGTCAAGCCTTGATTGTCGCTTAAATAAATCTGATTATGCTACAAAATCCATCTCCCCACGCGCATGACTGACATTTCCCATGATGCTCAGCGTACTCGTCTGGCCAGAAGTAGCTGAACCCGGAAGTGTTGTTTTGCTACTGTTTGACTGGACGCGATCCCTCACGTTTATGGCGGGGGTGACAGAGCTTTCCCGAAAAAGCTAGTAACACCTTTAATTATGTATGCTCAAGGAACGGAGAGTTTGATCAAGCAAGCAAGGTACGAACTCGCCATTTGAAATAACACGCGCCTACTTCGGCCAACAGGCAACAGCATTATTATATTATTGTTAGTATTCTTGTTGTTATTGTTTGCGTGTGAGACTTGCGTGTTTTCTATTCAAGCATGTTACGGAAAATATGTTTGCAGGCCTACATATTGCTGTATATGTTTTTTCCTAAATTTAAGAGAAATAAATGACGAAGAGCTGGTGAAGTTTTACGGGCGCATATCGAAACTCCTTCTAAATAAAGATTATGGAAATGAAACGGTCGACTCGCTGCAGAGACTGCATTTAATCGTCTCCGCGACGAAATATGCCAGAAGGTAGGTACCCTGTGATCGTCCGCAAATTACTGCTTGAAACTTTTTAACTATGCAAAAAAAGCGTGCATTACCCGCCTGCTCTGGTGTTTTATATGTAATGCGTCGTGATTTTTGCTGTGCTCTTCTCATCAGTCCTTCGAAATCTTTGCCTTTCGGACATTAGATTACCATCAGACCTCCTGGAGAAACTGCAAGCCCTGCTCTGCTCCCCTGGGTCCTCGGAGCAGCTTCAGGTGCTCTCCTCGTCCATCCTGCGGGAGAGCCTGCCCCTTAGCGTTGCCAAGCTTCCTATAAAGGACCTCCAGGACAGCAGGACCACCAGCTATGTGGCATCTGTTATTCTTGCACAGGTATCTAGAATTCTCCCTGTTTTCTTGATACTGAAGAACACCCGGCAGGTGGGTGGAGCATCTAAATGCTTGGTTGGTCTCTCCCGCTCCCGACAGGCCAAGAGCAAGGCTGAGCTGGCTGAGCTGAGCCACCATTTGCTGAAGGCTGTGGAAACTCGCCAGCCTGACGTACAGGTGTGCCGCCACACACTTCCAATTCTCTCTGCAGCCATCCGTTCTTCTCCGGACGTTTTGATGGAGGGTGAGGATCAAGTATCTAACAGAATGTAACATCTGTGTAATATTTATGTATATAAATGTGTGTAAAGCTTGGAAAGTTTCTTAATCCAAATTGTAAATGTAGTTTGCTTCACTCAGAAACGTTACCCTGCTTTTATCTGTGTTGGTCACCGGTAGTCATTCTTGTTGAACTAAGGTCTGAAGAAAAGGCCAATTATAGCTGCATTCTACTTTTAATAAGTTAAATAAAGTCATAGAAAGATCTGTGAGATTTTTAAGTAACTTTTTATGTCTTTGATTTCTATCTCACTGCCACAAAGGGATGCTTGTATGTCTGATAATGAAGGCTGTTTGCAGACCATGTGAACCTGGTGAACAGGAAGTTGGTGGACTGGCTGCGTTATGCCAGCAACCAGCAGGGGGCATCCATGTCCACCGGAGGATTCTTCATGGGTCCTAGAGCTCGACAGGTAGTGTTGCACTTGTCGCTCTGTTTGCGGGTTCTTTAACATACCCGCTGGGTTGATGCTGCATCAGGCGGTCCAAGCTAACCATCGCTCCCCTCCTGCCAGCCGGCTCCCATGAACGAAGTTGATGGCGCGGTTGCCGGAGACTTCTTCACGGTGCTGTGTGTGGGTCAGAGCTACACCGAGGACCAGTGGATGAACATGTATGCCTTCTCCATGCTGCGAAAGTGGCTGCGCACCTACGACATCGAGGAGAACAGTGGCTCAGGCGCGGGTATGTGGACCGCTGAACGCTGGGTGGCATGTTAGCCGCTTAGCCAGCCGATGGAAGCTAGTGGCTAGCAAAAAGTTTCTGGGTGAATGGATTCTAATTGTCATTTTGGAGAATTTCTGTCCATTTAAGAAGCTTAATATTTCAGCATGTGTTGAGTAGCTACGTCCTGGGTGGAATGTTAGTTACTGCCAGGTTTGACCCACTGACACCAGTGAGATACCTAAAGGGAAGCAGGTTAAACATTCGACAGGTGCAGTCAGACCCTCCCGTCAGCAGCAAATACTGGCGTGAGACCTTGGGAAGTTCGTAGAATTTAAAGGTGTATTTCTTTGCTTTCACCAGCTCAGGTTAACAGAGTGCAATTTACACAGCCCTTGTCAGGTAAGGCAGAGTTGCTTGAGGTCACGCTGCCCCCTGACCTTGATTCTGTTCTGTCCTATACTATATAATCAATCGTTCAGCCGGTGACTGATTTTCTTGCATGTGCCGTTCTGCATGCTTTGGGCTTTAATTAAATTCTGCATCCACAGAATAAAACCATAAATCTCCCTGCCAAAAATCGATGATTTCTTTGCAAGCACTGCTTCCCCTGTGAATGAAAATGTGCGTTGTATCGGTACAGTAGCGCATCACTGAAGCGCGAGGCTAACACAGCGTGCCACATCACCACAGATGATCGGTCGGAGGTGGACGGCTCTGTGATGTCCATGGTCTCCGCAACGTCTTCCTCTAGTCGCCTGCTGCCCCCCAAAGAGCGCCTGCGGGAGAAGACCTTCGAGTACTGCCAGCGCCTCGTGGAGCAGAGCGACCGCAGTGAGTGTCTGTGTGTCTGTGTGTCTGTGTGTCTGTGTGTGTGTCTGTGTCTGTGTGTGTGTGTGTGTGTCTGTGTCTGTGTGTGTGTTGGAGTTAGGTTCGCCAATGACTAACTGTATTGCCAAATTCTGGGTCCCCCGCTCTTCCAAATAACAGACACATGTCGTGTTATAAAAGCAGCACCGCCAGGCAGCTCATGTTAATCTTTGTTTTTGTTTTCTTTTATCTTCTCGCAGAGGCAGTGAAGAAGGCCGACACGGAGCTGCAGAAAGCCGTAAGCGCTGGCCGCCGTCTCGTCCATCTGTCAGCGGGCCGGAAGCAGCCCGGAATGTCCAGCTAGTCGCTTCCCCTGAGTTTCCTGAAATGTGCCTCCTTAACCCACCAGTGCCTTGTGGAGGCCGTGACCATCATGAACATCATCTGTAAGGAGGACCCCTCCTTCGTGTACAGGGCCTTTCCTTGCATCAAGGCACTGTACAGCCGGCTCAGCGGAGACCTGGCCTTCTCGCGAGTCCTGCTGCCCATCGCGCAGTTCTACCTCAACCACAGTGAGTCGGCTGCCCCTGACTGCCTTTACTATGAGGTGGGGTGGAGCCGGTTTATTGTGTGTCGCCCCCCCCTCCCTCAACCCTTCCACCCCCACAATTCAGGTGAGACGGCGGCTGTGGACTCTGAGGCGGTCTTCCGCCAGCTCTTCTCCTCGTTCCCTGCTGAGCTTTTCAACGAACCCATGCTGGCCTTCGAGTTCGTCCAGTTCTGCCGGACCAACATGGCCATCCTGCAGGAGAGCATGCCCCTCTACGGGCAGAGCTTCCCCAACCTCCTGAAGGTGAACCCCCGCCCATTTGTCCCCTTGGTTAGCCCTCCCCCACCCCCTGTGTTGCCATGGTAACCGCAGGCTCTGCCTCTGCCGGAAGTTCTTAGCCTGGAACAGCCCCGCCCTGGTGTCGGAGTATGTGGAGCTGTTGCCCTCCCTGCTGGCGCCCAGCACGGCCGTCGAGCTGCTGCATTCCCTGCTGGACCTGCCCTGCTTGGCGGCAGTGCTGGACCTCCAGCTCAGGTGCGCCACAGAGCCGCCATCCCCAGCAGGGGGCGTCAGGGAGCACATGTAATATTAACAGTAAGGGGCTAAACATTTAATCATAACTAGAGTTTTCAATGTGTATTTTATTATGCTTCATGCTTAACTACTTCGGGGTCTGAATGCTGAGCAAGTGTACTATTTATGAAATTAAAGGGTTTTGTGTGTATGTGTGTGTGTGTGTGTCCCAGGTCAGCATCTTATGCTGCCTCTGAGAAGACACTGTGGGACTCAGGAGGCAGCAAAGCTCCCAGCTCGCTGGATGCCTTCCGCCAGCCCTACTACAGGGGCATGTTCCTGTACATCCTGAGGCCAGAGGCAGGCACTGGAGATACCATTGACAGGTCAGCTCTGCCCCCTAGAGTTCAAAGGGAGTAAAGCAGCAGCTCAGATGTCTTTACTTGTACACCTGAGTATGAGGAGGGTTAAGTGAGCGTTCCCCTTGCAGGCTGAGAATGCTGCACGACATCCTGGCCGACATGGTGGAGAGTCCCCGCGTAGTGCAGTGTGCCCAAACCGTCCCTGTCCTCTTGCACGTATACTTTCACAACGTTGCCCAGGTAACAGCATCATAGATCACAGGCATTAAGTGATTTTATACTCTGATTGGGATGCAGCATGCTAATATATATTTACACTAAACTGGGGCGTGCTTGCACAAGTTAGTACTTAAACAGGCAGTCCCCAGGTTAAGAACGTCCAACTTACGGACAAGTCGTACTGACAAACGGACTGCCTTAAAATGTATTATTACAAATTTGGGTTAATACAATGGTTCGTAATAACGAGTGCATGCTCTGCTTTGTGATGCTCATGAAAACATTGTATGGCTTCTACAGTTGGTCCACTCGAGCTACTCTACAGTACCTTATGTACTTTTATTACTGCATTTTTATTATTATCTACTGTATTATTGTTTTTCTGACTTGTACAAATTCAGTGGATTTGGGGACCGGATCTCGTCTGTAACTTGAGTACTCCCTGCACTGCCATATATCCTCCAGTCCACAATTTTTCCGTAATTTGCACGGTGTGAGTCAGCATAGTTTTATTCCATTGTTTTAAAATACACAAAAATGTAATCGTGCATGTTTCCAGAATGTAGCCCTGAACCCTGAGAGCTTCCACTTACCCACTTAGTCTGTATGAATGAAATACAGGTTTGTTTTTTTTTTTTGTTTTTTTTTTTTTATACAGGCGGGGTATTTGGAAGGACATTGTCTGGCATGAGTCAAATGCATAAACTAATTTATCCGCTATATTCTAGCTGTGTAATTTCTATACTTTTCCACAGCTTGGTGTGGGGCTGCGTGGCTCAGTGGACTAGATCCCACACCACCCTGTTGGTCTTTCAGACCAGGGTTTGAGTCCCGTGGCAGGCAGAGTAATGATATCACTGTTGGGCCATTGAGCAAGGCTCTTAACCCCAGCTGCTGCAGGGACGCTGGATGCTGGCTGACCCTGTGCTCAGAGCCCAAGCATTCCTGCTAAATAAATCCGTACGAATGTCACGTCACTGCTGGTCAGTCACCCCCGGCTGCCCCCGTGTCCCGTTCAGTTTGCAGATGATAAGCTGATCAACCAGCTGGTCCTTGTCCTGCTGGAGAGGAGCAGCCTCCTGATGGACATAAAGAACTACCAGAAGGAGGTGCAGAGGTGGGATTCATAACCTGTTTAGGATTTTCTGAAGCGCTCATTTACTCTGGATGTGTTGTAACCTTTCGCTTCTCGCAGAGTCTTCAGCTCTCACTTGCTGGCCTTATGCAAGCTCCACCCATCCCTCATCATGGACCAGTCGCGGGAGCTGTTGGATATGGCCGGCTCCACTATCAACATCTACCAGAAGGAGGAGCTCTACACACACGTGGTAGGCGTTCAGCCTAGCTGAAAAGGAGTCTGGGAAAGATCCGTGTTACCACCCAGTCTAAGTAGCTAGGGTTTTAAGGTTTGGCTCATTGACCTATTTTCATTTAGCCCTTATCCAGGAAGGGACCAATAGGTATGAAGCGGTAATGCTCATTACCCTGATGCTAATCAGCACACAGACACAAAACGGCCCCTGAGTCTGAGCGCGTGTATGGCACGTCTCTGCTCTCGCAGGTGTGGGCGATCGGCGAGTACCTGTCCCTGTCACATGACGCCCGCTGCACGGTGGAGCACATCACATCGTCCTTCGAGACTCTGGAAGCTGTGCTCTTTGAGATCACACAGGTGCGCCAGTCAGCCAGCGCCCCCCGCTTCTCCCCGCGCCTCGTCACCGTGCTCATGACCACGCTGGCCAAGCTGGCCTCCCGCAGCCAGGACCTGATCCCCAGGTGAGACGTCACATATCCTTTGGTTATTTCTGGTCATGAGTACTAAGAAACGTTTGCGCAACGTAAACCTGATAATTAGCTGATAATCATTCAGTGGGGAACCATCTCTGGTTGGTTTTGGATCCTTAGCCTAATGCTAATGTCACTGTGCCCTCCTCCTCCTCAGGGTGTCCCTCTTCCTCTCCAAGATGCACTCGTTCGCCTGCAGTGCTCCGGTGGTAGCCTGCTACAGCGAGGAGGACCGCGAGGCGATTGTCACTCGCGCCCATGAGCTCATCAACCTGCTCAAGTTACCCAATGTGGCCCAGTTCGTGTTGACGCCGTCTGCGTCTGGTGACACCCCGCGCTGGCACCGCGACACCAACGCCTCACTGCCGTTTGCTATGCGGGCGTTGAGCGGCCTGCTGCCCAAGCACAACACGTTCCTGTCCGGGTGAATGGCAGGCCGGAGTCCGGGCAGGAAGCCAAAGTCTGCCGCTCCAAGCGTGATAGAAAGCCCGCAGGTTTGGGAAATCCTGACAGTGACTGGACTGGAAGTGTGATGTCAGGTGCTAGGTGTATGTCCCTGTGAGACACTCAGGAAGTTCTGAATCTTTAGAACATTCCTTTAACAGGACATAACAGGAAAACTGTTTCCCAGTTGCTGTGACGGACTGGGCAAGGATGGGGCTTCGAAATCTATTCACTTGCATTTATTGTAATTGTACACATTCACCACAAATAGACATTTGCAGTTGGACTTTAAATACTAAACATCTAGGCACATTTAAATGTACGTCAAGAAAACACTGAGGTACTGTTTTAGGTTTCCTGCATAGAGTATTGGTAAAGTTAACATCTACGTTTACTTATACAGTGCTTTAAAATGAAGGCTTGTCTTATCGTTACTAAAACAGCCAGTAACTTGCACACAGGTAGGCAGTTATAATGTCTATCACTGTTTCCCAAAGCTAGAAAGTTGACAGTATTTTTTTTTATTCCACTTAATACAGTGTTCCAGTTTTTTTTCCTACAAAACGTAAACTGTAAGTTTGTTTTCAGTACATTAAAACTTTGAATGTAAAACATGCATTAAGTATTAATAAAAGGAAGCCAAGGGTGCCAAGAGTGGTTTTGGTCTGGCAGCTTGATTTTCAAATCATACAGATTGTTACTGACAGGTATAAATGTCTGGTAGGCTGGTGTTTTGGGGTGGTGAGGCAGAATGTGGTTATTACCCATAATGCCTCAGAGCAGTAAGATCAGCCCAGACCTGCTCAGCAGAGAGAGGCTCTGATCATGGAGGATACCTCAGGGTCCATCTTCTCCACCAGAAGATTCAGCCTCCCGCCTCCCCAGCGGATCAGATCCACCGCACTGAAATGGGAGGGAGGAGAGGGGGGGGCATAATTAGAAAGGCTTCTTCCTGAAGGTGTCAGCATTGGTCCCATCGACCTGGGATCAGATTTTACAGCCAGGCCGTTTCCTGCTCTGCTGATGTGCCAGTATTTATAAGAGTGACGCGCTGACCTCTGGTAGTCTGATCCGGTGACGTCCGTCCCGTTCACCGCCAAGATTCTGTCGCCGATCCGGAGGCGCCCATCGGATGAGGCTGGCCCACCTGGGACCAGGGTCCGAATATAGATGCCTGGGGCTTGAAGTGGGGTTTGCTGGAGCGAGAGGAGCGAGTTTAGTGTGTCCTCTAGGGTAAGATAAACGTCTGCTAGTTAGCAAAGGTCACAGAAAAGCGGCGTAGCGCAGAGTAACGAGACCCACCGAGCATGAAGAGGGCAGCAGTCCCCACACACCTATGATAACATCAAAGATCTTAACCATCTACAGATATGTGTTTTAATGCAGTAGCACACAGTTACATGCTCACTCAGTAATCTGTGAATATATGGGTCATTCTCACAAATTCATTACAGTACCAATCAGTTTTCTCATTTTTTTTTTAATTTAGTTTGAAAACACTCAAATTGTATAAATTCATTGTTTGAACTTTCAGTTTTACCTCTGGGGTAGTTAATCAGGTATATTATGTTACCATTGATTTAATACTTTTTAAAAAATTTACTATTTCAAAAGCAAATCCAGGGCAAGAGTTACAGAGAAAATGACAATCTAACAAAACAACTGAACAACAAATATACATTTCATTATAAAAATTGATTGTTTATTGGTTATATTGTTGTTTACTGGTAATATGAAATAAAGTTGAAAGATTTTATCTAGTTTTGTGTTTGATCTTAAAACTGCAAAAGTACTGAGATTTATGGCTACCTATTTGAGGAAAAAAATATTTTAATTGTTAAATCAGAGCAACTATAATGTAATTTTAATAAGCATTCTCCTCATGTAAGTGATGTCAGTCACCCTACACAAAACACACTGCAGTTCAATGTAACATTTTTTTCCTAAAAATTCTCAATTCCATGAGAATGACCCCTATGTGTAGCTTATCAGCCAGAAGGGGTGGCTCACCAACCCGTCGATGAGCCCCAAGCCCAAGCCAAGCGGTCCCTTGTCCAGGTGCACTGTGAAGACAAGCTACATTAGCAGGGGCCCCCTTCTGACAGGGAGAGCTGCTATGCACATTGAGGACGTGAAGCATAAGCACTATGGCTAATGGCTAATCGTCAGGACAGGGCTGTAATTCAAAGGCAGGCTGAACTCGCTGTGCTCTGACCTTCTATCTCGCTGGCAGCAAGCCCATCGTTCCTCTTGGTGCTGGGCGGGGCCGGGCCTCCAGGCCGCCGCTCCGTGTCGGGGTAGTTAGGCGTGGTGGGCGGAGTCAACAGGCAGGAGGCGTCGGGGGGCTGCGCCACCTGCTGGTCGTCCCTGGGTCGCACCCCGGCTATCTGCAGTCCCCTGGGGGCCGTGCCCTGACCCCCCGTTGAGGCCTTGGACTTTGGCCTCTCCTCCGCCTGGGGGGTCGCTGGGCCCTGGTACCCCAGAGACGGCGCCCCGTTGCTCTGGAAAGGGCAGGTACCCACACTCCTCAGCGCTGGGCCTGGTGTCCCATACCTCCTGCCCCAGGCCTACCCTGATCATGTGACTGTGCCAGCTGAATGGGCCTGATCAGTGCGCGGCCTGGAAGGTTCTGGTTCACCTCCACTTAATACTGAGTGAATCACACTACAGGCCCATAGCTGTATGTTGCTGCTCATATAACAGCAAATGGGAGCAGTTTCTCCCAAAGTGTATCGAGACAAAGAGTGTTTCAGGGATGATGTGGGCGGGCTACCTGGGGCTCCCCCCTTGCTGGGATGCACGGTGACTTGTTTCTCAGCCCCCACAGGAAGTGCCGTATGTAGAGCAGCTGCCGGTAGATGCTGTCATCCGCGGCGTCCGAGTCGAGGGCCACCTGGTAGCCGCCGCCGGGCAGCACGATGGGGGGGGGTTCCTCAAAGCTTTCCAGCAGGTCGGCTGCAGGACACGAGGGGTGCGGCGGTTGGGGTGTTGCACTGTTTCTCAAACCCATCCTCGGGGGCCCCCAGACTAGCCACGAGGGAGCAAAAACGGGGACTGTCTGAGGCCCCCAGGACCGGCTCGGGAAACACTGGGCTGACGTGACGTTACTTACATATGTTTCCGTGAATGACAAGTGAACCTCGCACTGAAATCAGAAATAAAAATGGACAAATGGCTTCTTTCTTTGTCAGCCGTCGGGTTTCTGGGTTACGGTGTTTAGCTTTGGTGTGTTTCGTTCCCAAAAGGAACCTGTAAGTGTTGTGAGTTTCCGCGGAGCCATGTGTGATTGTGGGGCGGGGGCTCACCCATCCTGTAGGGGGGTACCTCCTCCTCGGCGGTGGGCTGCCAGACGGCTGAGGGCCGGCTCTCCGCCACCAGGAGGCACTGCGTCAGGATGTGGTGGAGCTGCACAGGCTTAAGGGCGGGGTAGGTCACACATAGTGACCGCCAGCTCATCTGTGCGTGGGGGGTGTGAACGAGCTGTGTTATAATCACACTAATTACTGACTCCTTTCTTTACGTAATGGGACATGGGCTGTTTTTTTTTTTAATTACCAGAGTGTTTTGCCATAACAGCTCCTGTTTATTTGAGGAACCTGAAAATAGGAACAGAAGGGATTTCACCTCTCCCACAAGGTGAGGGAAACACCTGATCTGAAAATCCACCTCAGTCTCCATCTCACGCCCCCTGCTGGATGGCTGTGTGCATGCGCAGTAGAAAATGGCGCTGGGTGCTTGCTGATTAGCAAAGCAGTGGAGAAACCGGGTATCTGATACCGCTGGCCTGCCAGTCACTTCAGCAGGGAGGGAGGATGTTCCCAGCCTGGGGGGGGGGGGGGGGGGGGGGGAGAGGAGGGAGGGGGTGGAGGGGGGGGGGGGGAGGGAGGGGGGAGCTAGGGAGGGAGGGAAGGGGGAGTAGGGCGTGTTCTGTGTTATCACATGCACATTAGGGAATGAAAACAAAGTTTCTCCAGGGACCC
>JAOYFF010000046.1:7265696-7282136 GCA_025773925.1 Cryptomyrus ogoouensis
ACGCTTAATCAAACCAGCGCTCTATCGCGGCGAGGCGGGGGGAGGAGGGGAAGCGGACCGGCCGGCCGGCGACGAGCGGGGGGGGGGGGGGGGGGGGGGGGCAGTGGGTGTGGCTCAGTGTCAGGGGCAAAGGTACCACTATCTCATTGTTATTTGTCTCTAAGATGGACACGGCAAGCACACTTGGCCTCACCTGACTGCCAATTCTCTTATTTAAGAGAAAAACATTAATGGGAACAGTTTGGTCGGGAGGGAAATGGATCAGCATTGCAGGAGTTAGTAATTGAAATGTAGCCTATATGATAATCTTTACGGAGGTTTGGATATTCAAGTAAATATTAATTGAATTGATTTGGACATAGTAATAATTGACTTCATTACAGATAAATTCCACTAAACTCCACAACTCCACTAAAGTTATCCAAGATACATGACACATTCAGTCATAAATTCGCGAATGGGTTACAAGTTTTACAGATAAAGACATGTACGTTGCATTACGCTTAAGACAGTATAACCGTAAGATGCCCCCAGAGATCGTACTTAATAGCAAGTTCAATGATTCTGAAATAAAAAAAAAATCCTGCAGAAAACGTACCGCAAACTGCGCAGCACGTTATTCATTTCAGCTGCTCCAGCCAACTCCGCTGTCCACCTGCTACACACATCCGAACCCGCCTACAAAATTCACCTGTGCATTGCACTGCACTTAACTTAAAACATCTTCTTGTGCAATTATTCCCTCAAAACCAGTTTTACATTTTCATAAACAATTCGAAATATTACGGTACCTCAGCTGAAACTTCCAGCATTTTCAAATTCATTCTAAAAGTTTTAAATATAATCGCACACATACTTTTGATTTCAATAAATGTATGGTTTTCATTCATATGTTGTCATAGGATCCACTTATATTTATTACCATAATACCATATGAATACAATATAAATACTCACCAGGTCTACAAAGGTCGTGGCAGTAATTAAACACTCTGTAAAAAAGCGATCTGCATCATTAATTTAACAGACTGTTTTTCAAGCCTGCCTCGGATCCTGCCGGAATCGGGCTTTAGCTGCCGTACAGAACTTTCTGGCTTCGCTATCCCCAACACGCATCGCCGGCCGTGGTCCAGAGAGTACACCTTCATGCGCGGCTCCCGCATCTGCATTCCCTGCGACCGGAATTTGCCGAAGATGTACGAGCGCCGCTCGGCAACGGAGAGCCGAAGCCAAGTGCATCTGGAGAGCCACCTGCTGGACATATGTATAGCGCAGCAATAACGCCGCAAGAGAGAGAAGGAAATAGACCTGTTCTCTCGTTTTATTATGGTTTGCATGTGTAGTAATTGGAAGCTGTTTTTTTAGTGACGGTGAAAGGGCACCACCTTGGGTTATTACAGCATGTAACGCAGTATACCTTTGACCTTAAGATCCACGTTAAAAACAGAGGAAATAAAACCTTAGCAGTAAACAGAAAGAGTGAATCTGCAGCGCAACATAAATATCAGCTGACACGCATTATCAGAAATAGGCGTCTCGAAGTTTTCTCGCAACATCCTTTTCAATCTGCTTTCCCTACCACTTGCTTAATTATTAGTAAATTTAGTGTACAGCTCCAAATAATGCTGACACCATTTCTGGCTTATTAACAGCTAGGACGTACGACCAGTTAAACTTTAGAGAAGGATTAAAACCTGCCACATCGTACGTCGCCGACCGTCCGGCATACCAGAGATTTTCCCGGCGGCTCCATGGGTATATGGCCTCGAACTAGTCTGTAAAGAAAAGTCGTTATAAAAGTAGAAGATATTGCGCCAGAGAAAACTGAACCAGAAGCCGTTTAAACGTATTCAGGTTTCGAAAGGGGTTTACTAGGACAAATCAAAATAAAGATCTTTATTACAGGAACAGGTACACATATCAATACTTTATACTCCACATATTTCAATACACTTCAATGCCAAAATAATTCCTACAAGAAATTTTAATCCAGGGAATTTTTTTTTTTTTTGACATTTCATGTTTATGTTTTATGACAGAGCAATTAAATTCATACAGTCTTTCAGAACCACAGCAACAAGCTCTGCAACTACAACACAATTTGGCACGTTCATGACCAATTATGGACCATCTCCAGAAGAGGTACCCATACACCAGTGATCATACTGGTTTACACATTCTCAGGTCACCCTCTAATGTGGCCAATCCAGTCCATCCAAATGTATCCTCATAGACCCTGCTCTTTCTCTGATGAGAAATTGTCAGCTGATCCATGCCTAACAGAGGCTGATAGCTCAGGTCTGGCAAGTAAAAATCCAGGCTAAGATTTTGTTTCAACCACCCAGTTGAGCATAAAGAATACTCATACTCAGCTGATTGGTTGAAACAAAAACTTGGTCTGGATTTTTGCTTTCTGTGCTTGAACTATCCAGCTCTGGTACCTAATGTGGATTCAGTCATCGGAAGGGGTCGCGTTACAATTCACACATTTAAAAATAGCAAATACTAAGGGGACCCTTTGCTGTAATGTACACATCTACTGCTTACAGCTGAATAAACAGTCTGTCCATTTCAGGCAGGTGCAGCTCTGAGATCTGAAAAAAACCTGCCATTCACATCTCTTGGGCAGATACAGTACAGATCTACAGCAAGTTTCCCATATCATGTGATTTAAGACATTGTGTAATAAAAAACTGCTACTGAACAAGATTCTTATCCATGCCAGTCGGCAGTGTACTGCAAAAAGGCATTAAGTGCGCAATTCATCCTTTAGTCCACCCTGCTTGTGCTATATCTTAAAAAGCAGGCAGAACTATTGTGAGGCTTCAGGTAAAATGTATGGCCCAAGGAATGAATTGTCAGACCCTGCATCCCTGCATTTACCTCAACAGATTCATAAGATTTTAAACACTGTCAATATATTAATGTTTTGTTTTATAATATAAAAATTAGAGGAATGTAACAACAAACTAAAAAAAGCAACAAACCACAGCAAAGGAAAATGACCTACTCATAGTAGGAAAAATTACCCACAATGCAGTTAGGTGTTACATCTTGTCCCCAAGGACATTCATATTATGCCAACAGACCTGAAATGATGCATACATTTAGAGTAACACTAATTACTTTGCTGAAATGCTGAATAATTACCAGCTGTCAGGTGGTGCAGGTTATAGGCACTACACAGATTCGGTATAAACTTACAGCCCCTTCTGTAAGATCCCCACTTTACTGTAACATGATATTTAAAAAGTCAAGTTAAATATGTTTAAGCTAGGAAAAACTGCCAGTTTGTATCTGCCAGTGTGCATGAATTTCTTACAACTTAAATACTTCCCTGTCAGAAAAATTGTTTCTGCTTTATTTTATGACTTTACTAAACTCACTTAAGAATTGAGTTTAAGGCACAGATTCCACCGCAGAAACTTTCACATTCACCACTGTCGAACATGAGTTAACTTTTTCTCTCTTTTTTTTTCTGGGAAGCACATTGTGGGTGTTAAGCAAAATGCCAGACAGACAGGAATGCTCACAATGCTGTCATATCACGAGCCTCATTCCGGAAGCCCACACAGTGGGATGGGAATGACTGTAAGTTTTCAAGGAACATCTGAAACAGACACAATTCCCAAAATAAGATTCTTGTCACTGAATGATTCACCTTATAAGTTTGTTTAGGCAGGGTCTGCACACACATGCACACGCATTTACATGTAAGAATTTTATTACCTTGTAAATAGTCTGTAGGGATTGCAAACTACCCCAATGCTTTTGATGTAGCTAAAATGAGGTTTATAATGGAATAACATAGATTTGCTGTAAGTTTTCTTGCATGGGTGTGAGAGTCTGAAAGCATGAGAGTCTGAAAGTATGAGTCTGAAAGCGTGAGAGTCTGAAAGCGCGAGAGTCTGAAAGCGTGAGTGCCAAGCCAGATGTGTGACAGTTGGCAAACCTGGATTATGCCTCAATTCCCTTGATTATGGTTACATTTGTGTTTGTTTAGGCATCTTGCACAGAAAATAATGTTTAAGATAAACCACAAGAAACCTCCTCATTACAGTACACTGTTCATTATTTTTGAATCTCACTAGATGCCATGCTGTATAATAATAATAATAATTTGCAGTATTTGCAGACCATGTACAGTTCAGCTTCTCTAGGAATCTGCTATTTCATGCTGTCGCTTTAGCTGAGTGCGCTAACCAGTATTTAGGAAGCTACTTGAAGTGTCCCAAAGCCAAACTATATCTGGATCCCTTCACAATTACATGACCTAAAAGCAAGCCTTCAATAAACTGGTCCCCCCCAAGGCGGGCAGCCTGAACTAAAATCTGCTTGGCGTCAGGACAGCCTGCCAGCCAATGTGAGCTCAGTGGACTAGCATCAGAGAGGCAGGGGGCACTAATAAATAAATAAATAAATACACCACACCTCCCTGTCCAGATCTCTGCCTACAGGTGAACTGGAAACAGCCCTTTGTCTGTGTCTTTGCATGCCCCCCCCTCTTGGGGGCTTCTTAAGAAGGTTTAAGAAGCTCTTAGTGAGTTCAACAAACAAGGACAACACTGGTGTCCAGGCGCATCTCACATTACTCAAAGCGCTCCGCGGGCACCTTATATGTAAACACCGTCCGCTGAGGATACTAATGACCAATGAGGAGAATGTGGCATCTGTTGGCCCGGTTCTCCATTACAGTTCTGTTCTGGATTGTTTTGGACATCGATCTTAAATAATGACAACATAGCAACCATCCATCCTTCCAGCTTTTATACACATATCCTATACAAGGTCAAAGTGCATTTGTAGCCTATTCTAGGAAGCAAAGGGTGTGAGACAAGAGGCCACCTAGATAGGAGGCCAGTCTGGTGCCAGGTATCCACTCACCATCATGCACTCTGGGCAGTACAGAGTCTCCAGCTCTCCTAGCTGCATGTTTTTGGACTCAAAAGGCAAAGCTACAGTACTAGACTAAGACTAAGACTTATGTTGACCAAAAGGTCATTTAGATGCTACATCTGTCACAGGAACCTGGTTACTGCCTCTCATTAAGCTGTAGGACTTGGTCACACCAGCAGTTAGTCGCAGGTCTCCAGTTGTACAGTCGTGTCATCTCGAGGTCTTCATCTGCCCATTTCCAGGCACATACAGGTACCTCCAGATAGCGTAATAGTGAGCGCTGGCTCCCAGCACCACGAACAGGTGCCAGATGGCGTGCGCAAAGGGGACGAGCCCGTCGCTCTTGAAGAACATGATACCCATGCAGTAGGCCACGCCCCCTAGGAGCAGCTCAAAGACGCCACCCCTGTCAGTCTGCAACAATAGAGTGAGTCTTGTTATTTCTCACAATCTTCATCTCTGACTCCTTCATTTCCACATTTTACTTGTTTTTTGGGTGGTAATGCTGTGTGTAGGGAACCATTCTCAAATTCTGTTTTCCAGGAGAAAATACTTACCATAACTTGATAATACCTATCATAAGGAAATGATAAAACTATCTATTTATTAATGTACTATCTATTTATCTAATCTATTTGCCATTCTGTATTCTGTTCATGCCCATGTATTAGGAAACTCATTGTTGCATTATTTTTAAATGTTGTATTTATTCTACTCTACTGTCTTTTTTTAGCACTTTTACTTTGTGTGATTCTTGCAGTAAGAGACTCTATTACCTCATTTCATTGTGTATATTTACAATGACAATAAAGATGACTTTGAGCTTGAAGTATAATGAATCGATCACCTCGTAGTAGAATGAATAGAGGATCAATGTCAAGATGTTACAACCAGCAGGGCCACCAAATCACCCTGGTGAAGTCAGTAATTTATCCACATTCATTTTATTTATCTTCATAGTTCAGTGCCATTCAGCAAGTGCCCATTACAGACAACAGAGTTTCAGAACTATTTCCTGCGGATGTGAAATTTAAAGAAGTCTGGTACCCCTATGAAGTAAAGCAGTTGAAGATTGCTGGGATTGATGTCAAGACCCTAGGCCTTGTGGGATTGCTGTCCAGGCCCTAGGCCTTGTGGGGTTGCTGTCAATGCCCTAGGCCTTGTGGGATTACAGTCAATGCCCTAGGCCTTGTGGGATTGCTGTCAATGCAGTAGGCCATGTGGGATTGCGGTCACTGCCCTAGGCCTTTTGGGATTGCTGTCAATGTCCTAGGCCATCTGGGATTGCTGTCAATGCCCTAGGCCATGTGGGATTGCTGTCAATGCCCTAGGCCTTGTGGGATTGCTGTCAATGCCCTAGGCCTTTTGGGATTGCTGTCAATGCCCTAGGCCTTGTGGGATTGCTGTCAATGCCATAGGCCTTGTGGGATTGCTGTCAATGCAATAGGCCTTGTGGGATTGCTGTCAATGCCCTAGGCCTTTTGGGATTGCTGTCAATGCCCTAGGCCATGTGGAATTGCTGTCAATGCCATAGGCCTTGTGGGATTGCTGTCAATGCCATAGGCCTTGTGGGATTGCTGTCAATGCCTTAGGCCTTCTCCACTGTGAATGTGACTATGTACTGCAAATATCTGTTGCACAGCTAGTTTTGAGGGCTGCAGATAAGAGACTAACCTATCCTGGTGTGCTTGCACCTCTCGGCTGGGAGGGCAACGCAGCCCCTAGTCGGTGTAGATGTAAGAGTGACTCTTGCTTTGCTGGATTAGAGAACATGCGTAGATATGTGTAGATATAATATATCTATACTTATTGGTAATGAACAACAGAATAAGTGTCGAGTAAGACCATATAGTCCATATAGTCTTAAAACTGACAAAGAAATGCATTGCATAACATTATATCCTGTAAGAAAATGTTGTTGTACCCTGAGTAAGTGTTTGTAGGGTGTCAGAAATAATAAACACAGCAGAATTCTTTGCATAAGATGAGGGTAAATGGGAGGTGAGTGGCCTTGGACGATTGTAGGCCAGAGATGAGCTAACAGGAAGCCATAAGGAACATCTGGTGATCTTGTGCAGGGTCATCACTCGCAGAAAAGGTATAAAATGTATGCTGATTTGGAAGTTGGGGCCTTTCTCCTTTACATGCAGGAATCCCTGTTCGAACAGAAGCTATAAACAGGAAGCATCTCCTACCCTAAGGTGTCTGCATTTTATGTCCATCTGAAATTTTTAACTTCCACATTTCCCTGTCAGTTACCGTTAAAACGTGCCACTAAAGAAAAATGTACTTACCATTGACAGGATCACCAAGGCAGGACAGACCCCCATAACTGTGTAACATAGCAACTCTATAATCTTGAACCTGTGGGATGACAGACATATCAATAATGTGCTGATTTAATACCTCCCCTCACCCCCACTGGATTCCACCCTTGTGAACTTTCTGGGCCAATCAGGACGCCTGTCACTAAATTGAATCACTTTGCCTGCAAACCGAATCTTTGATTCAGGAACACAATGCCGATGTTGGTGGGTGGGAACAGTGGGGCACTTGTGGGTCATTCTTGAACACGTACCTCTCATGGAAGAAGAAGACGTAGGCCGTGCCGATGCACGCCATGACCCATATGATCCAGCGCATGTGAGAGCCCCAAGGACCCAGGTCTCTTAAGTTCAGCCTGTGGGAGCGAATAGGAGGCCCCGTTACATTCTGCCCAAACGCTCACCATTTCTGCCCGTCTCTGTGTTAAAAAAATCGTTTGGACAGAAAAGAGGGCAGAAATGCAGACAGCTTGGGGCATCCTGAGGCCTGTGCTGTCAGGTCAGGGCGCATTTACAGTTACGACTCACCAGGGGGCGTAGGAAGCTGCGATGAAGAAGTAGATCACCATCCTGTCGCACATGTGCAGGCAGTGCTCCACAGTCCTGTCACATAAAAGGGGGTGGGCTCAGACCAAAACTCTGCCTGCAGGGGGATGTGCCCCCCCCCCCCCAACCTCTATGTGTGAACAGCAAACTGACGCCATGCAGCCATAGAACCTGCAGAATTCCTACATGTTACTCTGCCAAAAAAAAAAGAGCCTTAACTTACTGTATTTAATCAACTAATAATCATTCAGAATAACAGAAAGAGCTGTATGTAGGCATGATGTATCAAATAACTCACGTAAGCCTTGTCACTGAATTTTTTTTCCCAGCATGCATCAGCTCTACTGGCATGTCAGAACAGTTTGGGATCTGGGGGCAGGTTCAGCAGAAGGTAGGAGAAATAAAATGTGATGCAGCAAGTCCAGGCGAGTAACTGTTACCATCGGACTGTTTAAAAGGATGGCATTGGGCGGTTTGTGGTTCAGGCAGCGGCCAGGCCAGCTACTCCACACGGAGCAGAGCATGCATCACTGAAGGAGGGTTACAGCCTGAAATCTGCCTGAAGAGAGACGGACCTGCCAACTGTCAGCATGCAGCCATGTGCGATACAGTGGCGAAAAGCAGAAAAGCACTGCGGTACAAACAAAGAATATCAAAAGTGTCCACACCTCTGTTAAAATGGCAGGTTTTTGTGACGTAAAAAAAATGAGACCATGATGAATCATTTCAAAACTTTTCCTATCCTTAATGTGACATATAACCTGTACAATTCAATTGAAAGACAAACAAATTTGTTAGGGGGAAAAAATACAAAAAAAAAAAATACAATAAGCTGGTTGCATAAATGTGCACATCCGTAAACTACTACTTTGTTGAAGCACCTTTTAATTTAATTACAGCATTCAGTCTTTCTGGGTAGGAGTCCTTCAGCATGTCACGTTTTGACTTGGCAGTATTTGCCCACTCCTCCTTGGAAAGTGGCTCTAAATCTGTCAGATTACAAGAGCATCTCTTGTGCACAGCCCTCTTCAGGTCTCCTCACAGACTTTCAGTTGGATTTAGGTCTGGGCTCTGGCTGGGACATTCTAAAACTTAAATTTTTCTTCTGGTGAAGCCATTCTTTTGTTGTTTTGGATGTTTGCTTGGGGTCATTGTCGTGCTGAAAGGTGAATTCCCCTTCATCTTCAGATTTCTAGCAGACACCTTAAGGTTATCGGGTCACAACTGACTGGTATTTGGAACTGTTCATAATTCCCTCCACCTTGACTAAAGCCCCAGTTCCAGCTGATGAAAAACACCCAAATCATGAAGCTGACACCACCATGCTTCACCGTGGGTATGGTGTCCTTTCGGTGATGCACAGTGCAGTTTTTGTGCATGTTTTTCTTTGTATGAATAGGCTTCCTTCTTGCAATCCTACTCCAGACATACGGAGAATACGGGAGATTGTTATCATACACAATCAGTACTTGCCAGAAAATCCTGCAGCTCCTTCAGTGCTGCTAGTATTAGTTTAAGGGTGTGCACACTTATGCAACCAGCTTATTGTACATTTTTTATTTTTTATATATTTTCCCTCCTAACAGATTGTTTTGATTGAATTGATTGAATTGAATTTATTGAATTGTGCAGGCTACAGGTTACATTAAAGGCGGGAAAAGTTTTGAAATGATTCACCGTGGTCTCATTTTTTACATCACAAAAACCTGGCATTTTTAACAAGTGTGTGTACACTTTATGTCCACTGTAGCGGCTGCAGCTTTGTGCTACAAATACCTGCAAAATCCCATTGGGGAGTTTTTCCACATTAAAATGATCCCAAGAAATTAAGAGATCAAAGTACTGCCATTTACCGTGATTCAGAAGCTCCTGAGAGCTTTTCTGCCTTTACAGCTTAGGGGGTTTTTCAGAAGCGTAAATGAAATATTAACATCCCTGTAGTTTCCTATCCAATGCATTCATTTAATTCATCAGTATAAAGTGAGTTTGTTTCCAATCCGTGAATTTTTTGCCCTATTTAAAAACATAAACCATCTAATGCCAGTCCGCTTCTCAGCACAATCCCCCGTTTCATCCAGGGAGTTGGCAATGAGGGCATCTGTGTCAGGAGGCCCCGCCCACTTAGCGGACAGCACTGAACAGTTTACTGAGAATGTGATGTTCACAGGACCGGCCCAATAATGGAGGACACGCCTTTGTACGAGCAGGTTACTGCCATGTTTGCCATCTGTGGGGAGCAGTTACCCTCAATGCCAGTAAAGGAGGATGGAAAGAGATACCCACAATCCTCTGGGATTGCAAGAGATTTTACATAGTATCCAAAAACGGGTATAAATGTGAATATGTGTGACCAACACTGGAGTATGAATGGAGGCCCTAGATTCCTCTTATGTGGGATAAGAATGGACATGCAAGCAAATATTTTGGATTACTTCTACTGTCCAGCAGAATATTGTGGAAAAAATGTCTCTGAACTTTCCAGAAGGTTACTCACATGGCCTTATTTGCTCTACTTTAAAAATGTTTACCAAACAGTAAACATCCGCCCGGCAGCAGGAAGGCACACGAGTGCTTATTCTGGTTAAACCTCCAATGTGCTGCTCTGCCCAGCTCAGGAATGGCTGTAACTTAAGTGCATTGTGATGCTCTGTCTATATGGACAGATGCTAGGAAGTGGCTGAGTGGGTCTTCTCATGGCAAATCACGACACATTTAGGTCTGGGCGTCTGCCGGGGCGAGTAAAGGCACACCGGGCCGAATCCCAGATACTCATGGGAAGAGAAACTAAGGCCACGGAATGCGTCCGATTTAAGGCGCCGGTGGTGTGACGTGGGAGCGAGGCCTGGCAGACGTGGTGCTGCGATGGGCGGCCCTTCCATGCCTGCAGGGCACCTACCGGAAGTGGCTCATCTTCCAGGAGATGGTGTGGAACACGGTGGACACGGTGAAGAGGCCTGACAGCCCCAGGCCATAGATCCATGCGGTAACTGTCTCCCATTGGTTGTCAGAGAGGAAGTGCAATAGGGAGCTGCCGAGGATGCTGGGAAGGATCCAGAGCTGCATAACAACGGGTGGGGGAGGAGACTAAGCGTTAACCTGAACTGTATAAGAACTGTACATGAAGCTGCCTGAACCTGTGGGAACCTGAGCAGTGTACTGCACTCTCCCCGAGCATCCCTCTAAACTGCCACCCACGCCTCACTCCGCCATGCTGCCTGGCGTCGCCCAGAGGCAAAACCATGACATCTGGCCAGACAGGAGGACTCAAGCTGTCCTCCCACATCCAGCAAAGGCATCCATGCACTGGGGCAAGGGTCTCCAATCCATCTCTTCTGGGAGAACTGCAGATGGGTGTCTATGTATGATTATTAATATGCGTACTTCACTGTACTTCTGTTCTCACATATGTATTTAACGTCATCTTCCATTGCCGAAGACCAATTCCAATACTAAGAATAGAAGTACAGAGGATGGTAGAAAAAAAACCCAGATGTCATGACTGTCCTGCCCCAAATATCAAGGATACATCAGGTGAATCCTCACTAACGAGAACAATCCCACGATTCATTGCGTCCTAAGTTTGTTCTTGACAGGCAAATTAGCAAGACCACTCTTGCTAAGAACACAAGTAGGATCTTTGCATCCTTGCTATTGAGAAATTGCAGTGACACATCTACTAGTAATGCTTCAAGTCACCTTTTGTGTGACCCCTGCCCCACCTCTATTCTGGGAATGATGTTCAGGGGATGCAGAGGGAAGAGCAGTGACAGGGCTGGGCAGCTGTGTGTGCCTTCCTGAGGAGGGCTAAAGCATCCCGAGAAGGGAGCGAAAGTCCTGTCCAACACACTAAGCACAGAGCACTGAGAGAAGTGGCTATGATTCTATTTTAGTAATAAAACAAATAGACAAACGTGAAATAGAATTCCTAACCCCACATCTGCTCTGCCAGGTCCCCCACCGCCAATCACCTGCACACAAACCTTCCACAGCAGCCCCTCCTTAACCTCCCGCCCCCCACTTCCTGTTGTTCTGCAGTACCTATGCATTTTGCGTGTGTCCACAGACCACCCCCCCCCCCCAATGCCAGTCCTTGGGTCCCACTTACCGCATGAGTGGCACAGTTGGCCGCGTGCTCATAATCCGTGGGTTGGTACCTTTTGTGGGGCGGCACTCGGCCATTCATGAATCTGAAAAAAACATACATGAGGAAAATATAAAAAGCTGTGTTGATGTCTAACCTGCTCTGTGAACAAATCCTATAGCTATACCGTCATTTATTATTGCATTACGTAACTGCATCTCTAAAATGACATCACCCTTCACTTCGCTGTGTTTCCTAATTCTGTTTACATATTTCTCCCTATATATCTGATAAGGAGTAAACGTGACCTGAGGACCAAACAACAGTGTAGGTCAAAGCCCATTTAGCCCCTAGGGAACGTCACCGCAGCCCCCGCCCCCCCGAGGGGGATGAGCGTAGAAAACCACTCAACGCGTAACCTAGTACTGCAAAGCGCTTATGATCGTTATTTGAGACTCTTAGAGCTGGTGGGCAGAGCAACTCATCTCTGGCTAGGAAAGTCTCTTGGAATACTGTGTCTGCATAATGTGGCATGTAATCTCCCTTTATGGATATTTTGCACCAGGCTGCACCCAAGGGCACACGATAGATGTTAATCCAGGATTTCAGAGATGTTACACTCCAATGACTTTATAAAAACGTAATGAGTTTTGGATTTTTAATTGTGATCATGTAACCCAGGCCCCTATTTTCCATTTTCTTTCTGCTGTTGCAATCATCACCAAATGCTGGCAAGAGTGCTGGGCAGCTGACAGGTCAATGCTTAGCCGTAATGTCACACGACATCATCATCTTGGAATTACTTCATGTTTTAACTTCCTGATATGATTCCTGTTGTGTTAGAAAATGTTAGCGATGATTAGCATCTCGCATTTACCCCAGTCTTTGTCGGTTCCATTCACCAGCAGTGGCTCAAAATCTCTGCAGAAGCTTCTTCCGAGATACATGCAGATCAGCACACTTACTCATACCGCAGGACTGCCAGTTCATACACTTAGATGGACAGTTTAGTTTTGTTGCAGATTCAGACACGCAAACGTCTCCATCCTGCAGGTGACATTTAAATGGTTCCAGCTGCACTTTAGAGAAATATTTCCACTTAGAAGTTTTTAGAAACCTTTTAACCGCATGTATAATAAACAAACACACATACTTCATTCGGTTCATTTCAGCATCTCTAATTATGTCAACCCATAAATAATATCATTTCCTTTCTGGTTTTACAGACAAAACAGTGGTGTCTCATGCAGTCAATTAAAAAATCAAAGGGTATATGATTGTTCAAGAAAGCAGTTAATGTAAGTGAGCTTTTTAACGTAGCTTCTAAGTAACTTAAGCAATCTATCATGTACATGAGACAATTACATAATGAATCGAAGGAGTAAATACTATGTCAAAATATTTATATTCTATTAATTTCTCATTTGCACTATAACCAACCATTTACATGACATAGCACATGGCATGATTGGTTTTGACTGCACACTGACAAGCTTCAGTTAACTGGCAAAAAACCTGCCCCACAGGTACAGTGGGATGTAAATAAGATCTAGGACTGTACCTAATGATTAATTTGGTATCAAATAATCTGCTGATTTTTTTTCCAGTTTTCAACTAATTGTTGAATAACCTAATAAAAAATGTGAATACTCCATTTAAAAAAACCTAACAATTAAATAGCAAAAACTAAGCATTAAACACTTAGCATCAGAATGTCAATATTTTATTGTCTAATAAAATACAACAAGCAATGCTTTCCAAATAAATTATAATAATCAGTTCCAGTTCAGGAACTTACTGCATTACTAAGTTACCAAGTTAGTTACCAAGGAACCGTACCGTACAATGTCATGGCGCCTGGCACCAGCTGTCACCTAGTGCCAGGCTAGCCATTGATTTCCGGGGTGCAGAATGTCAGAAGATGAACTTTGTCACACAGTTTCTCTGACACCGGCTGGGTAATACTTTACGATACAGCTAGTAAGTTATTTGTAACTAGGTACTACTGAAGTACAGATCATGAACAAATATAGTTTGTGGTTAATTAATATATTAAGTAAGAGTTAGTTTGTGGTTAATTAAGAGTATAGTCATGTATTATTCGTGCCCCCTCTAGTAAAGTGTTACCATAATGTATTATCATACTCAGCTGAGTATTGAAGAGGCTGACAGCTCAATTACCTGAACTTTGTAGGAAACCTGCTTTACGCTATCCATGTCTTCAGTTAGTTTTATTTATATACTGAATGCACTATCACCCCCAGACAGACACCAAACATACGCCTGCATAATAAATAATGTGATTGCAGTTAGGGTTAGGGTTCTTCTGACTACTGCAGATGAAAGACTAATGCAAAGGGCATAATGGTCCCTCTTATTCGGATTTTCTGCCCAGTGGGGGTGGGCAGTGCTGATGATAGCTGAGTGCCCCTCGATATGCATCATTACATCCCAGCTCTTCACCTGATCAAGTTGGCTAATCACGAGTGACGGGCATCTGCATCAGGTCTACCAGAGAACGTGATCATTCAGGCAGAGCAGCTGCCATCCCATGTTCACAAGAACAAGCCCCTCCAGAACAAAACCACACCCACAGTGGTGTGCATCCAATCAGAAACCTGTACACAGGATTTGGAAAGATCTGATGGTACACACAGGGGCTCAACTATTACTGTAAGTGTACCGTCCAAAGACCCACAGAAAAAGCATCAAGTAACCATCTTGATATTCTAAAATTTCCAAACGTGCTTCATTTAGAAGAATTTGCCAAATTAAATGTAGCCAACTCCAATTATGGTGCTAAATTGTTCATTCATAAAATAAAAAACTAAGGATAGATATTATTGCCCGATTGGTAAAATGAATCACTGAGATGCTTGGCAAGCTGAATTATCTGTGGACAGAATTGTAAACAAACACAATGAACGAAGAAGTGACTATTAACGATTATTAGATGAGAATATCCAATGTGCTATTAATTACTGCAATTTACCTGATACAACGGAAGCATTAATGAGTGCAACATGTTTTTCATTTTCATCAAGGCTGAAGGCAAACGGAGGAGACGGAGGGTGACGGATGTGAATGGCCCATTTGTGCCGTCGCCCGCGTCTCAGAGAGAGTGCCCAGGGCGGTCGGGCGGAGTGAACAGGGACCGGGCTCCTGGCCGGGACTGCGGGCACATTCTCACCCTATTGTCAGACAGAGAGCCAGCGCCTCTTTGGTTACGGAAACATAAAGCCTCGCTTGTCTAGAGGGAAATCACGTCCAACCCGGTGCAGTCCCTTTCTGTTCCATTTTCAGTAAGAGAGGGCTTTTTTTTCCCTCCTTCCAGCTAACGATATTTCTTTAGACCATTGTTTTGCTTGAATAATCTTTACCAACAGCCAGCACGCGTCCACAAATACCATATCATATTATATTAACATCTCATGATTTTCACAATAGTAGGCTTATGGGAAAAAAAATCTACTAAATTCTGGATAGAGGGAGGCCGTTAAAAATCCTGTTTTCAAAGGTTTTAAAGAACCAGGAACATACATCCACCTGTTAATACCTGACCTTCCTTTCATTAACTGGCTCATTCACCTCAGCAGTGGTCAATGGCAGCAATGCGGGTTATGGCTCAGACAAGGAAGAAGGAAGTCGCTGGTAAGTAAGAAATGAGCAGCTCATGGCTCTGTACCCTATACTGCACTTTGGCAATTCCACATCCCACTGCTCACGGCTGTTATGTAGCGGACAGTGAAAGAACAATACAGTACTCATACTCAGGATTAATAGTATTAAAATCTAAAGAATATACAGCACAGCCTTAAAGGAAAGTAAACAGGCCTGAAATTTTGGCAGACATAGTTTTTTAAGGCTTTTAAATTCTTACAACAGCACAGAATATACAGAAGAATGAGAAAATGACACCGGAGGGGAAATAACGTATTTATCCATTCTTCCATCCACCCGCTTATCCTTGTCCGGGTCACTGGATGGACTGCAGCCTAAGAAAATTAAGTGATTGAGGTATTAAATAAATCATCCTCTCAATTGCAAAACAAAAGCCGTCGTAAAACTTGATATGTTAACCGGATTTTTTAAGGCTGTCAAATTACCGCAACATCATAAACGCCACGGAGTAAGTCTCAGCCATTACGCCCCTAAGAGTTATTCCACTGTATGTGACATTAACAGATGCAAGCTGAAATGTACACCATATGTCATTATTACGCTATATAAACCACTCAGTTAATGACTGTTGACTTATAGGCTATGCAGCCGAGCTCTTGTTTCTTGTACCTCCGTCCAAGGGCATAACTTTGGGTTGAGCATTGGGCGGGGGTTCAGGTGTCCTCCCATTTAAAGGGGTCCAGGGGGGTTTGATTATTAGGAGGGGGGAGGGTTACAAACCCCCTCAACCACCGATAATTTACGCTCAATGCCTCCATCAATTTTTCTTTAAGTTGATAAAGTGGCAGTTTGCTTTGGCCATTTACAGAACTACAAAAGTAAACAGGTGTTATGCTGAAAAAGGCATCCCTGCCGTAGAATGCATGCCTGTCTCTAAATGACCGATTGGTCGCTGATCTGAAACGAGTTGAGC
>JAOYFF010000046.1:7287552-7303563 GCA_025773925.1 Cryptomyrus ogoouensis
TCGTTTATCAAGTTAAGATTTATTTAAAAATTTTGCTCGTCTTGCAAAACACTCGCAAACCAAGTTACTCGCAATCCGAGGTTTTACTGTAATTATTTCTCAGGGGGGCTGGGAAAAACCACAGCTTATATATGGCAGATTTTATGTGTCCTGGGTTCGTGTGGCAATGATGTCTGTGGTATAAAAGTACAGTGGATTAAAATATCATCAAAGTGATCATAAGTACTGTGTAAACATTGTAATGTTGTAAACGACTATCAAAGCTGGAAACAGCGGTTTTTAATGGAATATCTACATGGGTGTACAGTGACCCCTTATCAGCAACAATCATTCCTGTGTTCCAGTGGAATGTTGTGTTTGGTAGTGCAAGTTCATCATTTTAAAAGGTTAACTGATCATTCAAAAACCCTTTTGCAGTTATGTTAGCAAACATGAAAATTGTTGTTCTTATTAAAGAAGCAATAAAACTGGACTTCTTTGGACTAGTTGAGTATCTGGAGCATCACTATTTGTGGATTCGATTACAAGCTCAAAATGGTCAGAAACTCGTCCATCTGTTCTTGTTCTGAGAAATTAAGGCTATTCCATGCGAGAAATTACCAGAAATCTGAAGATGTCATACAATGCTGTGTACTACTCCCTTCACAGAGCAGCGCAAACTGGCTCCGACCACAACAGAAAGAGGAGAGGGAGGCCCTGGTGCACAACTGAGCGAGAGGATAAATATATTAGCGCGTGTAGTTAGAGAAACAGACGCCTCATAGGTCTTCAACTGACAGCTTCATTAAATAGTACCTGCAAAACACCAGTCTCAACGTCAACAATCAAAAGGTAACTCCAGGATGCTGGCCTTCTAGGCAGAATTGCAAAGGAAAAGCTGTATCTCAAAAAAAAAATTGAGATGGGCAAATGAACACAAAGGAAGATTGGAAAAAAGTGCTATGGATAGATGAATCTAAATTTGAGGTGTTCGGATCACAAAGGAGAACTTTTGTGAGATGCAGATCAAATTAGATGCTGGAGGAATGCTTGATGACATCTGTCAAATGTGTTGGAGGCAATGTGATGGTCTGCGGCTGCTTTAGTGATGGTAAACTGGGAGATTTGTACAGGCTAAAAGGGATCTTAGAGAAGGAAGGCTATCACTCCATTTTGCAACGCCATGCCAAACCCTGTGGACAGCGCATATTTGGAGCCAGTTTTGTCCTGCAACAGGACAATAATACAAACACAGCTCCAAACTATTTAGGGAAGAAGCAGTCAGCTATTATTCTCTATTGAGCTGTTATGGGAGCAGCTTCACCGAATGGTACGTAAGAATTACCCATCAAGCCAATCAAACTTGCAGGAGATGCTTCAGGAAGAAATCTCGCCAGATTACCTCAACAAACTCACATCTAGAATGCCAAAGGTCTGGAATTGCTGCAGATGGAGTACTCTTTGACGAAAGCAAAGTTTGAAGGATGCAATTATTTTAATTAAAAAAAAAAATTTTTTTCTAACTTTGTCAGTGACTATTTCCTATTTATTTAGCTGTATTTCCTATTCAAACTCATTTCATGTATGTCTTCATGGAAAACAAGGAAATTTCTGTGACCCCAAATTTTAAACGGTAGAGTATGTATAAAGTGGAAGATCAGAAATGAGCCATGTAAAAAAAAAATTAATTCACTTGTTCTTTACAATGTCGCGGGGGTCCAGAGCCTTTTGCCAAAGCTCAGTGTACAACACAAGGAGCAACCCAGAATGGAGCGCCAACCCATATCAGATTTTAATAAATTATCGTACAATTTATTTTTCCTCGCACCAGAAGCTGGTCCGCCTGAGCCAAATAAAAAACCCCCTCAAATTTCATGGACTTTTGGTCCATATTAAACCGTGAGTTCCTTCTCGTTATTTGGCTATCAAAATGAATCGATGACCCAGCATATTTACAGTAATATCACATTACATGTTTTTATTTTTCATGTATCGAGTTAATGCATAGATCAGTATCAGCAGTAAAGAAGGAGTCTAAAGCAGACAGAAAACGCAGACGGCCCTTTCACTTCCCCTTTAATTCACGAGTCATGCACGTATTCGGCTCAAGCGCGCTTGGGCGCATGCACGTACGCCCATAGCCGCGCATGCGCATGACACATGCACGGCTCCGCGCGAGAAAAACAACAACAGCCAGGAGGAAGGGGGAGAAGGAGCGTCGGTGAGAGGCTGAGCGTTCACGGCCGGGCCCCCCGCTCCGGATGCTGCGTGTCCCGCGGCCGCTGCGCCTCTGCATGCTGCTGAGCCGATGAACCTGGCCAGTCAGAGCGGGGAGGCTGGCTGCGGCCAGCTCCTCTTCGCCAACTTCAATCAGGACAACACGTAAGGAGCGGGGAGGGGGTTTCGGCGTGTCGGGGACCCGGGGGACAGCATCCCAAAGGCCGCGGAGCAGACAGGCTCGCCACGGGCGTGGTTTCTGGTGGGCAACTGCGGCACACCTCCAGCGTTAATAACGGTATCTCGGTTACCTAGTTCAGCTACCTGTAAAACTGTAAACGACTTCCGGGAGGGTGCGGGGGACTTTCAGATGAATAAAACCGTCAGCTGAATAAGATGTGCGGCTTCGACCGTATAAACAGCCTTTTTAGTCCCCGGGTCGGGTCATGTGGGGGTAGCAGCTGCGTGTCCTGGGGGACCCACCCATGGCAGCCCGTGTGACAGGCACGTTTCAAGCATCAGCAGGCTGTTACTAACTTATTTACTTACTACATGCCGCCGAATTAGATGACACAGGGGTCCGGCATTGGGGATTGTGTCCTGGATCTGTCTCTTTGGTCATCTGCGGAAATTCAGAGCCCTGTTGGTGTAGGACTGTAGGTAACTACACGGGCAATGCAGCATGCAGGCTAGGCCGTGTCGATGGGTGTGGGCAAACAGTCCGGTAAAAAGGGAGAGAGAAAAGCTGTTAGTGACTCAGATGGACGGATAACGGAGCTGATCACGTGCGAACGCCGCATGGACCTGTCCCGCAGGTCGCCTCGAAAATGCCGCACAGGTGGCCATGGGTGACCAGCTGTGGGGTGCAGCCACACCAGTGCGATGTTAATGTGAGAATGCTGTGCCATGCAGCTGCTGTCAAGAACATAAGTCGCGAAATGGGACAGATCACCAAGAGGGGGTGGCTTTGTAAACATGCACAAGGTGTGCGTTTAGGGGACAGGTTGAATTATATATAGGCAGTGAGGTCATGCACAAAGTTGTTGCTTGTTGGAAGTCATCTGGCAAATGAATTGTGTTAATCGTGTGAAATAACACAAAATGGAACTGAAGTTGAAGGATTATTCTCTTTTTTTTTTTTCCCTGTCACAGATCCTTAGCTGTCGGCACCAAATCTGGATACAAGTTCTTCTCTTTGTCTTCGGTTGACAAGTTAGAACAAATTTATGAATGTAGTAAGTGTCTAATAAAATGGTGCATTTTCTTTATATTAGTGCCAATGAAATAGAAGTAGAATTCACCAAAGAAAAGCACAATGGTGAAATAGAGTTTTATTTATATATATATATATATATATATATATATATATATATTTGAATAATGACTGACTAATCTGTAATGGTGTGTTGCAATTGGCCGTAATGTTTTTCAATGGCTTCTTATTGGCTCAAGTTTTCCCACAATTAAGGAGAACTGAAACTGCTACTTGGATCTGCAACTGCACTGTATATATACCGTTTAAAATGTAATTGTTAGTATATCTGGCTACATTTATCGAGAGGTTTGTTTGCATGTAAAGCCTGCGGTGACTCTTCCTTTTTGCGCATTCTTTTTCTCACTAGCTGACACTGAAGATGTCTGCATTGTGGAGAGATTGTTCTCCAGCAGTCTTGTTGCAATCGTCAGCCTTAAAGCTCCCCGGAAGCTTAAGGTGTGTCACTTTAAAAAAGGGACTGAGATCTGTAACTACAGCTACTCCAACACTATCCTGGCTGTGAAGCTCAACAGGCAGGTAAACAAAAGCTCTTTCACTTTCTGGTTCCTAAGTTGTTCTGCACTGTGAGCAGAGCTTTCCACAGCAGTCCCTCCTCTTATAATTTATTTTCTCGAACGATGGTAGTGCTCATAATGGACTAACAATAAGCTTGAGACTTTGTAGCGGGTTCCATCATTTTTGATATGATGAATGAAGTATTCAGACCTCTTCCACTTCTGATTATTATTATTGTTTATGTTTGTCAGAGGCTGATAGTATGTTTGGAAGAATCACTCTACATTCACAATATCCGAGACATGAAAGTACTTCACACTATCCGAGAGACCCCACCTAACCCATCAGGTAATGTATAGGAATGCGGTGGGTAGGATTATTCGAACTATATGTCTTTCATTTCAAACGTCTTTAATTTGTGCATCTCTTCCTTAGTCTAGAGAGAGATAATTTCCCCTTGGGGATTAATACATTTTAAGGGGAACTGTAATGAGTCATAATGGAAATAGATCTTCATTCACCATAGAAAACTTCAGGGTAAAATAAAATCTCACAGTTTTGATTTTTAGTTTTTGTTGGTCACTCTGCAGTCCCTCAGCTGGGTATGTCTGCTCTGCTTTCGCAGGCTTGTGTGCCCTCTCCATTAGCAACGATAACTGCTATTTGGCTTACCCTGGAAGCGCATCGATAGGAGAAGTTCAGGTTTTCGACACCATCAATTTGGTGCGTCACACCTCCCATGTAACACGAGTCGCCAGAACAGTACCAGGCTCATTGTGTCTCTGGCTTTTGAGGTTTTAAACTTGCGTCTCCGGCACTTTCTCCTGTTAGCGAGCGGCTAACATGATCCCTGCACACGACAGTCCCTTGGCGGCACTGGCATTTGACACGAGTGGCACCAAACTGGCCACTGCCTCTGAGAAGGTACCTTGACCAGTCTGTTTCTGCTGGCCTCCTTGTTTACTCCACTGCACTTTATTTAAAGCAGATTTTATGTAAGTTGCTTGTTTTTTAATGGAGAAATTTGCATGTGTGCTGATTTGAGAACCCCGTGAAAGACCATCTGTTAGCAGTGATATCCATATCAGTGTTGGCCCTAAAATAAATTCCTTTGTCCTTAAGTGGTGGGCTTTTGTTCTGTCTTAATAAAAAGGAAGGGGACGTTCAGTGATGTGCTTTGAAACTGCATACAGTTCCAGGGTGTTTCTATGTAAACTTTTTTTGTCCGGTGCTGCATGGGGCTAAAGTGTTGGGTGAAACTTAGCATCCGATCCATTTTTCCAGGGGACGGTCATCCGCGTGTTCTCCATTCCAGAAGGGCAGAAGCTTTTTGAGTTCAGGAGGGGAATGAAGAGGTGGGCTATGTATGTGTGTATTTGTGAGTCAGAGTCTATGTATTTATCTGTGTATGTTTACCTTTGTCAATTGTTACACTTGCCAAACCATAACCAAAGATGGGGGGGGGGTGATAGATGCAGACTAGGGGAAGTGTCTTCGTAATCACATATGAACTTGTGACATGTGTCCCTGCTGCTTGTGGTCTGTGATACTTACTATGGAGGATAACCGTCTCAGCTGTAAACCATGGCAATGCTGTTACCCGTGACTCTCTTCTAACAGGTGCGTCAGTATCTGCTCACTGGCCTTCAGCATGGAGGGCTTGTTCCTGTCAGCCTCCAGTAATACAGAAACTGTGCACATCTTCAAGCTGGAGACTCTGAGGGAGAGGTACACTGGAGCTGATTTGTTTGTATTATCCTCCATGGCTGGAAACCCCATGTTAGATGTTTAAAAACAGCATGTAGCTGTAGTAAAACACGGTGATCTCTGAGTGTGAGCTCCAAGGCCTTCATTCAGATATGCTCTTGGCGAGATTACGTTAAAGACACTGGGAAGAACATTCCTCCTTCTTTTTCCACCTTAACATTCCCAGATGTTCTCCATGAGGATCAGCGGCTTGTTCTTTCCTCTGAGGTTTGCTTTGTGTGTTTCTTGTAAATCTGACAAAGGCAGTTATTTTGGTTCAGTGCTATAAAGAGTTATGTGTGGCATGTGAAAATATGAGTAGAGTTCATGTGGAAATGCATTGATTGGAAATAGTCCAAGAGAATGTAGTTCTGGTTTGGACCTTAAAAATCTGGAGCAGATCGTAGCAGCTGCACCCATATTGGGGCTCTGGGGAGGTGACGGCTGTCCTGAATGGACCTCCCTCACCCAGACGTCTCTTCTCAGGCCGCAGGAGGAGCCCACCACCTGGACCGGGTACTTTGGCCGGGCCCTGATGGCATCCACCAGTTACCTTCCTGCCCAGATGTCGGAGATGTTCAGCCAGGGCAGAGCGTTTGCCACTGTCCGCTTGCCCTTTTCGGGCCACAAGAACATCTGCGCTCTTGCCATGTGAGGATGCCCCCATGTGACTCTTTTAGTTCACTGTGAATTATGGCATAACCACAGGTCTAGAATCAGACCATTTCACAGGTCACTGAAACAGATGTCTCTCCGCAGTTTTTCTTGTGCATATATACACATACAGTACTATGCAAAAGATTGCTTAAATTCTCTTCATGTTTATAGAAAACTATCATGTTATGTCTGTCGTAGGGTGTTAGATTAGCAAAAAAATAAAAACCTTTGCTCTGGTAGCCCCAGTTTTGGCATGAACCATCCAACATATTCATGTATTTATCGACTCAACCACTTGCATACTTGTTTGGCTAATCAGTGTCTTATATTATTTAATTAATTAAGTTGATTAAATAAATGAACTCATGGTAAATTTACTGAATACATGGAATGGCTAGGGTGCCCCTGAAGAGAGTTTTGGGAACTGAAGTAATGTTCTAGCCATGTAACAAGAAATTTGCAACATGTTTTTTACTTTTTTGTGTTGACTCTTCTGTTGTGCTTGTCCTGCTACGCAGATAACTTGAAGCTTTTTTTCTGACAGCCTTTCACACAGTACCGTATACACATACACACTTGCACATCGACCTCTCTCTTGCTGTATAAAGTTCACACGTACTCTGTTTTCAATGAGCGTGAGCATGCTGTAACTGGACCCTGTATTTCCTCAAGCCTGTAGTTATAAATGCCTGTTCCACATGTCTCCTGTTGCCCAAGATGTTGTTTTGCAGTCACTGCTTACACAAGCTGAGTTGGGTGTTTTGACTCCTCTCCAGCACTATAAATACTCTGACATGGGCTTCCCTGCCCACGGCCCCAGGTGCTGGTCTGTTCCCGGATCACCTTGTGCTCTTTGTAGCCTGGCTAAGCCTGTCGCCACGTATTTCAAGATACATTCCACTGCCAGTTCTCACAGCTGATGTGAGAAGTTAAGTTTAAAATTCTCCCCTCTCATCTCAGAATCCAGAAGATCCCCCGTCTGCTCGTGGCAGCGGCTGACGGTTACCTGTACATGTACAACCTGGACCCTCAGGAGGGCGGGGAGTGTACACTGACCAAGCAGCACAGGTGAGAGGCTTTCTTCTTCGGCTGTGGACACACAGCCCCAAGCCCCTTTCACCCAGTGCATTGTTTCCCTGTCCTTTCCTTGACCTCCACTCCATACCTGTCACACAATAATTTGAACCCCAGCAAACCTGATGCAGCTTATTATGGAGCTAAAATTTGATTGAATTAGTGACTAGTGGAGGAACAGAGCTTCCATCCACCAATCCACCCATCTGTCTTACTCATTTCGAGGCGATGAGGTTGAACAGAACCGCTGTATGACATTTGTTGTGTTTTTTCGTAAGTGAGCTCAAACACTGCCCTTGTACAGGTTGGATGGCAGCGTGGAACCAGCCAATGAAATCCTGGAACCGACAGCCCACGATCGCCCGCTGGTGGCCCAGGGATACGCCGCGGCCGTGGCCAAAGGTACCACATAACAAAGCGCCGACCCTCGAGCTCGACGTCCACAGCGGGGCACCTGAGGGAGACGCTCTGCTGTGCTGTGCTGTGCTCTGCTCAGCACTACTCTGCTGTTCCAGGTTACCCGGAGGATCAGGGAGCCGTGGGGGGGGCTGGTTTGGAGGACGACATGAACTCCCTGCGCCTGGACGAGGACAACGAGCAGCCGCCCATGATCCTGGAGACGGACTGAGCGGCTCGGGCCGTGGTGGGGGGACGGGACGCCCGGGGTGGAGGTGTGAGGGCAACTGGCTGAGGCTGCCCCTGAAACCTGTAAGTGGTGAGGGGGTTGACAGCAGTGAGTCTGACAAAACTGTGTGTATGTACTGTATGTATATATAAACGTATATATAAAAAAGCAGTTTTCTTACAGTGGCTCTGAAACCCAGACAACTGTATGGTCTTTCTTAACTAAGCAGTAGTTTCCTTGATGGGGGTGTGTGAATTCTCCCGGCTTTGCATGCACATGTGCCAAGTATGTAATCGCTAGTCGCCTTTTGCTTCGATGCCGACTGTACAGACGCTTCCGGCAGGCCGCCCTTCTGCTCCCGTGTATGGCTGGCATCCACTGGGGGTGCTCTGACAGGCTTCCCATGGGGGGAGGGGAGCCTGAACAGCAGCCCCCCCTCGAGAATGCTCCAGTAATGGCCACTCCGCACCCAATAGCTAGATCATCCCCCTGCAGCCTGTCCGCTCCTTATAAACACATACTCGTGTGTGGCATGCTAATGTGATGGGAATTTATGCCCTGAGCCTGTGCATTGTAAATATGGACATGTGTAGCGGAGAGGAGCGTGGGGCGTCACACGGCCTCTTCAGCGGAAGTGCGGCCCACAGTCTCCCTGGATTGAGGAGTCGGCTTGGCGAACAACCTGGGTTAACAGACCCTGGCACCGGTGTTTCAGGCAACGCAACTGTTTTGATGAAATGTTGGCTTTCTTCTCAGTCTGTGACCTCTCTTCTCTGGCTTCTTAAAAATTTCATCCCAAGTTTTATTTTGCGTATTAAGGAATGACATAATGTCACTCATCTCTCTTATTTATTTCTTAATTTTAAGCAGTAGTTTTCGGCTGCGGGGTAAGGGAAACACTACGAAAGCACAACAGGTTGACTGACTATAGCGTTTCTGATTCATCTGAATCCTGTTTTTTTTTTTCTTTTCTTTTGGATTACGTGGTAAAATGTACAAGTTCCATGCTAAAGTTGAGTCCTTTTAACCTCTCTGGACATTGGTTCTGGTTTGTTTCGCTGCAGGTTATATGACATTAATTGATAGGTGCATGTTTGATAGGAGACATTAGAACCTGCAGCCTGAATTCGTCCCAGCTGACTGGTTCAGTGTATGGGACGGGCTGGTCCTGGCCAATCAGGGCAGAGAAAACCTTACTTGTTTGAGCCCTGAAGATGCTGATTGGTGGTTTAAGATTATTCAAGTTTTCTTTCCATCACTTTCTCACGGTAAACCCAAGAGTGCAGTGCACTGTAGACAAATGTCACACAGGTCAGGGTCTTTATAAAACTGTGTTTCAGTCTCCATTCATGCAGTGGAACGCGTACTGTTGCTATGATGTTATTCGTGTTGGTGAACGAGGCAGTTTGGCTCTCGTGTTCAGTTAATCCAAACATAGCAGACTAACAGCTCATTGTAAAGAATGGTTTTTCTGTTTGAGAATCAGACTGCTGAAGATAGACCATGGTGTTTTCTAATGATTTTTTTTGTATAAAATGTGAATTGTTCCTCAAACTGACATTCTGTGTGAGTAAATAAAAAAGTCAATGTACTTAAAAGTTCTGGTGGTGTTTTCGGAATGTATGTCTTGTGTATGTTTCTGATGTACCATAACGTTGGTATTACAATATTGATGGTGAATTTAATTAACCAAAGGTCATGTCCATATCCTTAACTGGAAAATGTTCCTCTAAAGTAATGTCTTGTTAAACAGTCAAGACCTGCTGAAATTCATTATGCACATTAAGACATTAACCAAAGCTAAGAAATCCTTTATTTAAAAAAAAAGCACAGTATGACCAGCATAAAAGCACCACATTCAAGCATCGCAGTCTTTAAAAAAGATAAAAAAAGATGACTTTATAACCCAAAGTTTTCTAAAATATTCGTTAGCTGTAAAAGTACATCTTTAACTTGCCCCCATTTTACTATATTTGAACTTCCTTATATATACCCGCACATGAAGTATAAAAGTGTATTTAGCGCAGCCTGCAAGCAAAGTTTCTTCCGTTTTACCGAAGGACGCAGCAGTCAAACAATCTTCAGGTCTTTCATGGCAGATTCCAGCGTCTGAAATCAAGAGTCAGATGGTGTGTCAGTAAGCGACCCCCATGTGTCTAGCTTACAGAGCAAGGCACAGGGTACCGTACCTTCATATCCCAGACGGCCATCCCTCCATCCATGCCGGTGGTGCAGAACTTGGAGCACTTGGCCTTGTCACCCTCGAGGATGGAGATTTGGCTGTGGGTCACGGGTTAGTGTGGTCATTAGTGAAAATGGCAGCGAGAGCACCTGCAAACGCTTATGAGACATGCCGGTGTTTCAATACTCTGCAAAACTGCCCTTAAGTGGGATTTATTTTTTCCCAGTATTGATTGAGGAACAAAAATAAGCCAATCACTAAATATAAAGCTTATTATTGATTTTTGTTGCTATTTATACCCATATATGGATATAAAGTGCCCCTTGCCTGATGCTGTTCTTGTGCAGAGATTCCAGCACGGCCTCCTTGCTCTCTGCGGTCGCCTTCTTGTCCAGGTTCTGGAAGCGCTCCCTGGCCGTCATGCCGCGCTGGGCGCTCTGCTTGGGCACGTCCAGCTTCCCACCGAAGGTCAGGGCCCCCTTGGCCGCGTCATAGACAAACAGCGCTGGGTAGCAGTCATGGCCCTGTGCATGTTGGGGAAAACTCACTTTAAGTTGCAAATATTGACTAAGCTGAATTACAAATAATCCAGTAGATGTTTTAATTGCTGGATAGTCAGGCTGTGTAGTAAAATTTCAATGTAAATAAATAAATTCAAATAAATAAAATCGAAATTGCCAGATTTTAATTATTCTTAACTTCTATGCCCATAAATGGAAGGCCGTCCCCCCCCCCCCATTTTTTTTGACTAAAATGCTGGTACATACCGCTGCCACCAGACTGTTCTCCGTAATGAATGTCACACACAGGAGGGGGAGGGTCACGGAGCTCAAGGTGGTGATGCTGACGGGGACGACAGAAGACAGCCAAGATAAGATTGAGGCCGGAACGTGGCGGGCCGAACCTTAAAGCGTAACAACTGCTGATGAACAACAATCAGGAACATGTAGCTACCAAATAATACAAATCACGATTACATGCAACTCATGACTATGTATGGAGCAAAAACTAATAATAAAATAAAGTAGTCCTGAATACTTTTTCAGAGGAAAATTATTTCAAATAGCAGTTAATAATGTTCCAATGTGCTCTTAAAAACATAGTCCCTATAAAAACAGAATATCTGGTCAGGCTGCTCACTGGAAGCAGCAAGTCCGATAAGTTACCATAGAAGCCCTCAACAGACAGATGCTTGTGTTTTGAAATCCAAGAACAATTATGCTGATAAGAATGCTGATTTTTGACTAAAAGTCACACATGTTTTTACATTAACATGTTTAATAAAACATTCAAATGCATTAATATAGAGCTGTTATTAGGCTGCCGGAACTACCTGTGCAGTTACACAACAGTAATCAACACCCATGTGACATTTCTGGACCAATAAGAATAAGAATATTGTATTTGCCAAAGCCGTGGTATAAGAAAGAATAACACACAAGTAAAAAGATTTCCTGGTATCGTTTTGTGATAGTTATTTGCTGACAGTTATTTGGAGCAAACATGTTGTGCATGTGATATATGGTGCTGTTCTCCAATAGACTGAAAGACACATATACAAGTGAGAATGCGTTTGGGGATCACAGTGTCGGGTCAGCCAACACGAAGCACCCCTGGGGCACTTGGGGTCCAACAATCACCAGCCTTCCAGCCCTGGGACTTGCATTGGCAAGCCCCCCACCCCATGAACGATGACACTAAGCATGATATCCCACGGCAGGGGCCTGTGCTCCTTATTTCCCATAATGCACTGGGTACTCACACGGGGCTCTTCCCTCCCTCGGCCACGGCCACGGTGCTGTCATGGCTGGCCCAGGCCACGCGGTTGCCGCTGCCAGAGAAGCAGACTCCGTGGACCCAGCCAGCGGTGCCGCTGGACTCGAACATGACCTCGCCAAATGGCATCTTGGAGCCCCAGGATGTGGGGGCCGGCTTGTCTTCAAGCTCTTTGATGTAGGCCGAGAAAATCCTGAAACACAGCAGGGCCTTCAGCGCGTCCCCAAGTCACAGGCATGGTGACGGGCGTGCCATCAAGACACCGGTACCTGCATTTGAAGTCACATGAGCCTGCTGCCAGTAGGACGTTGTTGGGGTGCCAGTCCAGGCTCAGAATGGTGGAGCGAATCGGCTTCTTGATGTGCTTGCAAACCCACCTAGAAAAACATATTTTAATCAGAGTTATAAAAGGACTGCATGTTGCTTATCAGAAAATGAGTAATTTGGGTATCTTGTTCAAAGATGCCAGGTCTGGAGACTCGTCCTGATCACAAAGTAAAGGGTTAACACTGACTAGACATACTCTGATTATGCAACAACTATTAATACCAGTCAGTAACTATTAAATTAATACGGAAACAGTGATGGGAGGGTAAGGGTGTGTATGCAGGTTTTTAGGATAACCTTTAGGTCAGCTGTTCAAACCCAGGTGTGAGGACTCTTCAGCCAATCAGTCCTCTACTTAGTGACCTAATTTGGGAGCTGCAGCAAAAACCTGCATACACACTGGCCCTTTGCGGATAAGATTGGCCACCCCTGGTCTAGGGTATGCATTCTTGTGCAAGTTTCCAGCCCACAACCCCCAAAATAACTCAAAACCCCCATTTTTTTAGGGGGGGGGCGGCATGAGGTCCCTCAGTAGATTTCACCAGCCTGGGGTATCCCCCTCGGATATTTTTTTTCCGATTTCCGTTTTCTGTTTTTAAATTTTAATACATTTTTAGTAGTATGACCGCCTGCCAAGGGTTTCCTCAGGCCAGACTCTCACCAGTCATTGTCCTGCTCGAAGTAGCAGACGGAGATGAGGCGGGAACCGCTGCCCACAGCGAACTTGTTCTCCTTGGGCGACCAGCGGACGCAGCGGGCGGCGCGGTTGATCCTCAGGATGACCAGCGTGGGCTTCCACACATTGCCCTTGAGCGTCCACACGTAGGCATTACGGTCCGTACCACAGGTGACGATGCGGTTGCTCTCGGGCGCCCAGTCGATGCCTGAGGAAGGTGGGATATGGTTGTAGCGGCAGGTATAGTTGTCTCTGAGGCTGCCCCCCCCTACCGTTTCACGGCCTGCGGGCTTACCTGTTACCTGTCCATTGTGTTCCCTCAGCACGTGGCTCTTGGACCAGCCAGAACCTTCCTTCTTGTAGATGTGCACCTCGTGGTCATTAGGACACAATGCGATTTCTTAAAGAAGCATACAGAGTTTTGAATTTACAGGTTAATATTTTATCAGATGAGGATTTTTACAAAACACTACCTTCGTTTGTTTTACTAGTAAACACAAGGCGCAGTACAGTGACATCATCAGTTTGGATTGTCATTTATCTTACTGACAGATTAATTATACATTATGGGATTCTCACAAAACTTACTTCAGGTTTTCAATCCTGAATTTGCAGCCTTCTAAAACCTTGCAGTGTCATCACTAATCGTCAAAACAAGATTAGGAAACTAGCGTGTCCAAGGGTGAACACCATGATACATTCTGACGGACAGTTTGATCATTATGCAATTTTTTTACCACGGAAGTTGTATTTAAAAACATAGCCCGCATGTTTTTTTTTTTCTCCCAATCAAAACATTTTGCCCCGCAAATGAACATCTTTAACAAACGCTGCCTTTCATCGAGGGCCGACAGAGAGCCACATGCCAGCAGTCGACAGAAGCCACAAGCCGCCTCTGTCTCGTGTGCAGGCTGGTTTAGGTCTCAGCCAATGAGAAACAGCGCACCATATATGGTAAAACAGGAAGTGGAGCTGGAATTTGCTGCTGTTTCTGTCATCAGCCTGAGCAGAGGCAGAACATTCTGAACATTCGTTATATATGCTTCTGTTATATATGCTCTTCACATGTTTGGCCCTGTTTACTCCTATGTGCTTCATCATAGTGCAAAGAATCTCCATGTGTTTGTCACATCCTGGTGAAACAGGCCTAATCAAAGGGGGCCTTTGTGCTGTGTTTAGGTTTAGAGGGATGCGTTGTAGTGTGAACTGTCTGTCTGGAAATCTGGAATGCAGCCACGATTAAAATGCGAGTGTGGAAGCAGGAAGAGCTGTTGTGGGGGTGACAATGTGGAACGGTTTGGGCTCTAATATAAATGAGCATCATGACAGCCGGGTCTGGGGTGTATGGTCAGCATCTGCCCCAGAAACACCTGGGAAGCCAAACTGAAACACGCTCAGGCAGAGAGTTAGAGAGTGAGACTTGCTGTGGAGGAATGAAGCCCCGGCACCATAGAGGCACGTTCTGCCAAAGTGCAGTGAAACAGTAACTTCCTGCCCGCAGGAGGGGGTCGGGCCATCAGCCAGGGCTGCTACTTATGCAGTTTTCACCTGTGTGCAGCAAGGGAGACCCAGAACAAAGGGTGCTTTTCCAGCAGATACCACACTTTTGATACAAAACAGCACCAATGTAAATGGTATGGGGTCACATCAATGCCAAAACTAGTCAGAAATGGCTGTAGTATATTACAGAGCTGGACGATGTGTGATATTAATATCAACATCGTAAGTTATGCACATGCAATTCTCACAGTGCAAGGACCGCAAGAGTCAGCTGGGCCGAGATCAGGCTTTTTATACTGTCTGGACATTTTAGCACGGGGGGGTTTCAGTTTTGCTAAAACATTTTTACTGTGTCATAAGAAACAAAACCTAGCTATCTTTGCAATTTTAATGATTGTTCCTTTTCAAGATTACAATCAGTTTAAAGTTTACCTCCGCCACTTCTGCATGAGCACTGCATGAGCACTGCATGCGCTCTCTATGACCATCATAATCATTGTCATCCTTGCTGTTTAAATCACTCCTTGGTGGGTTTGTCAGAATTTTATTTTGCATTCCTTTTTTTTTTACAGCGTTTATCATGGTTTTCTATTTCTATTCATAACTTCACTTTTTCAAGATGGTGGTTGTATTCTATGTTTCAGAGGCGGTTATTGGTTATTTGCTTATCCAATCTTAAGTGAACATGTCTACAGTTCGCACCCCAAACCCCAGCTGGTTCGGTACTTCAGTTCTAGCACTGGCATTGAAGGGGAAATTAATGCAAAAAGGGAAAGTACCGATTTTTTATATTAAATGATCAGTACCTGGTGCAGTGGAAAAGGACCCAAAGACGGCAGGCTCTTAGTCCTTTTTTTTTTTAAAGAAAACAGCCCTCCCCCATCCCACGGAGGGCCCAGCTGTACTCACGGGTTCGGTCCTTGTTCCAGGCATGGCAGCTAATTGGTTCCAGTTGGAAACTGTGATACGCCATAGTAAACCACTATGGAAAAAACCGAACACCTCACATAAATACGATAAATGCATAAACTTCTCAAGGTTCATGTTTTAAGTTTAATCCAGTCTAACAAGAAACCAGCCAGGAGATGATCTGCATCTCTACTGAATAACCTTTATTCAAAGTCTAAAAAGAAAAAAAGTTAAAAGTGCTGTTTTATGATTCAGGAAGTCTTTTCGAAATTTTGTGTGAGTTTTAAGAGCTTTAAAATGAAAAGTATCGGGGGGGGCCGCGAGAGGTCACGCCGCGAAGGAACGTTTATTTTCTGCCCTGTTAATTAAACCCAGGCTGGTGAAGAATGCGACGTGTGCAGCTGGTGAACGGTGGTGGCACATTGTAGTCTCTGGGAGCTGGAGAGCGCTCCCTGCTATGCACACTCACAGCGGCAGACTCTCCGTCACACCGGGGCAGGCAGACAGCCGTCTGATAACTCCTCTGCCCCCCCCCCCCCACAAACAGAGAAGCTTTTGGGAGCATCTCGCTT
>JAOYFF010000046.1:7303663-7330397 GCA_025773925.1 Cryptomyrus ogoouensis
CCCCCCCCCCCCCACAAACAGAGAAGCTTTTGGGAGCATCTCGCTTTATCGCTGATCTCGAATTTCCCCTCCCCCCCCCCCCCCCTCCCGACAGCGACTGCTTTAACGCTGAAGAATGTTTACGAGTCTGAGAGATGAAGAGTAGAGCGGAAAAGTAACAGGCGGCTCCGTTTGGAGGACAGTTACTCTACGCGGCACTGACACGCGTCCGGCTCCTCGCTCCAGAAAGCTGCTGGGACGAGGCACACTTACCCACTGCAGGCGGGGAGAAGCTTAGGCTGTGGGGGCGGATGGGACACCACGGTCCGTGGACTCTGAGCAGTCGACACAAACGGCGGCGCGCCTCTGAATGAAGTGAGGAGGAACCCGTTCCTCTAGAGAAAAGCAGTCGGCAGCAGCTTGCCTGCCACAGAGCCCGTTACCACTTCCTGATGGGGGCGGGCGTCAGCCTGCAAGGCAGGCCCACACTCCATCTGCCCCTACCATCTCAACAGGAAGTATGTAACCTTTGGCTGCTGTCAAAGGTCTTCGCGAGCAGCCTCTCCTCTTCTGCCTGAACGTTACATCCTACACTGGAAGCTGCCACAGCATGAATACTAATAACCTTTCATGTGAGGGTGAGATCTGCCACTTGACAGCACTCAGCACCTGAGTAGAAATGGCAAAGACCTGTCTTAAGACAACTCAGGACAAAACTGTTCAGTGATAAAGGGGTACAGGAAATTTCCAAACGCCTTCCGTTTTTTAAATAAGTATGATGACAGATACTTGAAACCATGGCGCAGGTTCTAGATGACAAGCAGTGTGTGCATTTGGCAGGTTCTGAGTGACAAGCAGTGTGCGTGTTTTGCAGGTTCTGGGTGACAAGCAGTGTGCGCATTTTGCAGGTTCTGTGTGACAAGCTATATGTGAATTTTATTGGTTCTAGGTAACCAGCTGTGTGCACATTCTGTTAATTCTAGGTATCAAGCTATGTGTGAATTCTGCAGGTTCAGGGGGACAAACTTCATGCAGTCTGTTTTTGTTGTAGTTCCTAGGAAAACTAAGCATTACTCAGTTGTCTGAAGCCCTCAAAGGAGGCGCTTTGAGTTCCTGTCCTGGTGACCCGAGGGACAGCTCATTTTTGTCCCAGCCAAGAAGTAACATATGAAGTACTGCAAGGCTCCAACTCTCATGCAGGAATATAGCAGGAATCCCTCAGGTCCCTTGTCTCTAACCTCCATCTTTCATTCTCCCAACTAGCCAGTGATTTTTCTACCCACTTTTCTGACTAAACAGCTACGCATTCCTACATCATGACATTACCTACCCTAACATCCCATGAGAACAAGCGTGTGAATGTCAAAAGCAATGGAAAACCACATTTGAGAGTTTAGCCTACCAGTATAAACATGACTATAAAACACACACACACACACACACACAAATAATACACATTTGTATTCGTATCTCTGTGGGGACCGTCCATTCATTTCTATGGGAAAAACCATAATCCCAACAATAACCTTAACCCCCACCGAGCCCCAACATTAACCTTAAGTACCCAAATAAAATATAGGATATTGGCATTTTTAGTTTTTTGATTGTGGTCATAGATTTTTATAAAGTTGAGTTTCCCTTTATTGGGACCAAAAAAATGGTCCCCATGTCAAAATAAGTTTTTTGTCACATTGCGGGCCCACACACACACACACACACACGCACGAATGCACGCACACATGCACATGCACACACAGAGACAGACTACAGCAATATAAGCTTACATCCTTTATTTCTAGCCAACCATTTACAAAAAAAAACAATCTCCTTTTAAGGTAGTGTCCTAAAATGTCCCCCGATTAGCATCATATAACCATCAAAGTACCAGCTCTGGTACAGAATCAAGAGAATCACAGCTGGAGAAAGTGAGGAAGCCTCCCACTCACTGCACCTCTTTCTCCCATTAGTAAACAGTAGGTCAGTTTCTTTGCGCTCTCGGTGCTTTTTACGGTTATGTTTTTTTTTTCTCGCTTTTGGGCCTGAAGCGCTGCCGGAAGTCGCCGCGTTGCCGCTGGTAGGCGGAGCCTGGCCGAGTAAACGTGGTTTCCTCTACATGATCAATAGGCCTTGGATGGAAGACTCAAGAGTCTTGGGGTATAAGAGGAGACACAAAAGGCATGTTAGCACAGGATAGACATCTAGGAAGAATATCAGATTATGCAACCTGAGAGCCCCAGGACCACAGCATATTTACCAGAGTATTAGCTATAAAAATCATTCAAAAGGTATTCAAGGTATAGTAACCGGTCAGAAAATGTACCACAAATTAAGTATCCACCTTGAAATCCCATATGGTCATTGCTCCATCGATCCCTGTAGTGCAGAATTTACGACAATCTCTTTTGTCCCCTTCATATATAGACACTTGGCTGTGAAGAAAAAAACAATGTTTTTAAGAAACTTAAAAAAATATTTTAAGATGTCTAAATGTTTCACAAAAACAAAATCATTTTCTGACTCCAGTCTCTTAAGAGTCGCTTCTGCAAATCATTCTCTTAAAAAAAAAAGGCCTTCATTTCACAGTTAGCTGATAAGCACATCTTGTTAGTTCCTCCGCAATGGTTTGTGTTCCCCACAATGCAATTAGCCAATAATTCCTATATCTTACTACCTTTTCTTCCAAAAAAGGACTCGACACCCAGTCCATTACAGCACATCATCTAAGCGGGGCTCATCTACAGTAAAACAGGACGTACAGCGTAGGATTTTAGCTGACAGTTCCACAATGGACTCCGAACCCGAGACTGAAGTATGTCGGTTCTAGACCCATGAGGGCCCCGCGGTCACAGTACAAGGGCCGAGCGCTTACGTGATGCTGTTTTGGTGCAGTGTCTCCAGCGTGTTGTTGCGCTCCTCGGTGGTGGCCCTCTTGTCCATGTTGCGGAAGCGTTCCATGGCGGAGATGCTGCGCTGCGTGCTCTGCTTGGGGATGTCCAGCTTGGAGACGAAGGTCAGGACCCCGTCGTCGCTGTAGTTGAACAGCATTGGGCAGCAGTCGTGACCCTGAGAGAACAGACAAGACAAGTCCCGATCGAGGGGCGCACGCTCAGCATTACCCATTTTAACCGAAAGGGTGAATGGGGGGGCAGGGAGGAGCGGAGAATTATAGATTCGAGCACCATATTAATGTAAGTGAAGCACCACGATAATCACACCATGGCTGCCTGGTGACGGAAGCTCCTGTCACTGCAATACTAATAGACCATTTAAATGACAGAGAATAATGAAAATACAGTAAATATGAAGTGTCACAGTGCAAAATAGGCACAGAGGAAACAAGATCAACAAAAGTAAAAGGAGCCAAACAGATAGGAGGACCTGAAGGAGACCGGGCAGGTCTCACAGGACAAAGAAATATGAACCCAAAATGAAACCAATAAGACTGCAGAAGGGGGCACACAAGTAGCTTCTGCGGACCGGTTCTTACCGCGGCAACAACACTGTTCTCTGAGACGAATATCACGCTCAGAAGAGCAAGGAACTCCGTCTTCAGCTGGCATGGCCTGGAAGAACAGATGAAAGCAGATAAATTAATAAGTAAGCCTGCGAAATGATTTTCACAGCATTCACTGCAAAGCAACGTTCGGGAATGTTACTGGTGTGTCAGAGGATGATGACCTCATCTCCCTCTGCCGAGTCCTATTGGCTCGCCGGCACCTTGCATGCTGTGATGTAACAACCACACTCACGTGGAGCCTTTGGTGGGGTCTACCACCGTCACCGTGCTGTCATGGCTGACCCAGGCCAGGCGGCTCCCGCTGGCAGAGAAGCAGACGCTGTGCACCCAGCCCCCACCACCGGCACCTCCAAATTCAGCCATCATCTGCCCAAAGGGCATCTTGGACCCCCAGGGGGTCGGGGCCGGCTTCTCATCCACTTCCTTGATGTAGGCAGAGAATACCCTGGAGGAGACGCAACGCACCATTAACGTTGTTATTAAGTTATCTTAATATCTTAATTTTTGGCCTTTAAAGTTAGTTTAGCTATTTTATCTAGCAGATGCTTTTATTCAAAGCAATATATAACTGAATGCAGGGTCAGCCAGTCCCTGGAGGAACTGAGGATTAAGGGCGTCGCTCAAGCCCAACTGTGAAATCACTGTGTAGACTCTGGGATTTGAACCACTGACCTTCCGATCACAGATACAGCTCTCTTTTATTAATGTTATTAATATTAATGCTTGCTTCCTGTAATACTGAATATGCTACATGAAACAGGGCACTTATGGTAGACAAGAGCTATGAAGTAAGTTATGAAATAGGTACCTGCATTTGAAGTCGCAGGACCCAGCAGCCAGAAGTACGTTGTTGGGATGCCAGTCCAAGCTCAGCACTGTGGACCTAATCGGCTTCTTGATGTGTTTGCTAACCCACCTTCAAAAACACAGCCAAGATTGAATCCCGTTACCTCTGGGAATTAATCTGAAGTGCTAGCCTAGCTCGCCTTTGTAATGTTAACCTTCACAGTGTTGGGTAATTACTCAGAAAAGTAATCCATTACAGATATAGGTGGAAAATTCAGGTACAAAAAGTAAAAATTCAGACCAAGGTTTTGTTTCAACCAACCAATTGAGTATAAAGAGTCACAGTCATAGAGTACTCAACTGGTTGGTTGAAACAAAACCTTGGTCTGAATTAGTATTTTCTGGACCTGAACTTTTCACCTCTGTCTGTAATGGATTACTTTTGTAGGCAACTTACCCAACACTGGAGATGCACAATATATTGGTTGACATATTGGAATCTGCTGATATTGGTTAAAAATAAACATTTCGGCATTGGTCTGACGTGTGCCGATATTGGCCGATATTGCTGGCCAATATTTTAAACTTTTTCAGTATTAAAAGTTAGCAGCCCCAGACCTAAAGCCACAATTACTAAAATAACGGAGAAGAGCGCACCGGGCAATCAGTCATTTCCCATAGTGGAAAGCGAGGGATTTCATCAGCTCATTTGCCATTTATAAGAGGTCTCAAAATACCGGCCCACAATATCTTTATAAATCATTGTTAAATATGGCCCACAAATTGATGTTTTGTTTTCCACAGAATAATAAAAAGATGCAACATCATTCTGCTAATCTGCATCGGCAAGCTCAGCAAGTTTCACTGCAGGCAAAATCAGGCAGCCCTTCCTCTACACGTTTACTTCCTGTACAGTTCATTGGCTGGCCTTTAGAAAATGTAATGACAACAATAAAAATTAATGTTCCAAGATTACACTTTCTTTGTATTGAATTAATTGTGTGTAATTAAGTTATCATGGTAATATTGTGAATTTTTTTTCAATGAAGTTAAAAAAGGTTTGAATTTAGTTTATCAAAATAATCGAATAATCGATTAATCGAATTGAATTGTGATTCAAATTTCCGAAAATTTCTGAAGAATCAAATTGTTCCCTAAATAACTGAAATCGAATCGAATTGCCTTGCAGCCAGCGATTCCCCTACATGTAATATATAGCACATAACTGGAACATCTCTCATGGTTAACCCTCATGTCACTCTGGCTAGACTGAAGCAGAGGACCAGACCTCGCCGTGACTCCGAAGCCTGACATGGGGACTCACCAGTCGTTCTCAGACTCGAAGTAGCACACGGAGATGAGCCGCGCCCCACTGCCCACAGCGAACTTATTCTCCAGGGGTGACCACTTGACGAAGGTGGCGGCACGGTTGATCCTGAGGATGACCAAGGTGGGCTTCCAGACCCCATCTTTCTGGTTCCACACGTAGGCGTTGCGGTCAGCGCCGCAGGTCACGATACGGTCGCTCTTCGGGGCCCAGTCGATGCCTGGGCAGAACCGGCACAGGGCAGAGCACACGTGGGTGTCAGGGACACGCTTCTCTGACCCTCACAACTTTCCAAGGACCCCACATTGTTTTGTGGATAAAAACAGACAAACCTCTAAGAAATATGATATTTAAAAAATATGAGATTATTCGATGTATTTAACATGAGTGGAACAGACCCACAAACACTGAACTTCTTGAATACCAGTCTCTGCAGCTCAATCAACCTCTTAAAAATCCTTCACAATGAGGTAACCATCTAATTATAGACCTGTATATAATACCATGTCTGTAATAGCAGTGACACAACAAACCTGAAAAGAACAAAAAGGAGAAAGATTCCCTCTAGCCCATTTGAGGTGGCAGCCAAAATGTTTGGAACTGAATGAATTTGACAATAAAACTTTCATAAAGAGAGCTGATCCTGAAAGGTAAATATAAATTTTTAGCATGTTACTTAGTATTTTAAGAAATAGGCTACAAGTCTGATACCTGTGATGTGTCCGTTGTGTTCCTTCAGCTCGTGGGCTTTGATCCACTGGCTTCCATTCTTCTTGTAGATGTGGACTTCGTGATTGTTGGGGCTAATGGCGATTTCTGAGCAGAGACGGAAAACGGCCAGTGAGATGCGCAGCTGAGTGCGGCACAGGCGGCTCGGCAGCCCGGCTTACTTACGGGTTCTGTCGCGGTTCCAGGCGTGACAGGTGATGGGCTCCAAGAGGAACTGATGCAGAGACATTGTGAACAGGACGTTTTTTTCCCAGCTGCCTGTGAAAACGTAGAGCAGCACCGAGGTGTAAATCTGAGGTCCGCACAAACCGTTTCTTTGCGTGATAAGAAACAGGCATATATAAGATGGATGTGTGTCATACCCATGTCTTGTAAAGCATATAATCACGTATATAGTTTTATTTCGCCACCTAGCTGACAGAGGAGTAAAAGTTTGCAGCTCCGACTGTAGTGTTTTTATGAGTCAGTCAACACGCTGTCCAGACATGAACTTTTTTAGGTGCCGTACATATGTACAAGACATAGGTGGTGACATTAGACGTCAACATTAGACGGGGTAGTGTTATATTTCAGCGCGATCGAAGGGCAAGGCAACAAGGCTGTGATTTACGCCCCCCCCCCCCATAACACCAGCGGACGCGATGATGTTTCTCTATTAGAGCCGCTGTCCGGCAGAAGATCGCGGACGGAGATCGGCTCTAAATCACGGCGATCGGATGCCCTTTCGCTCGGTCCCCGCTGGCGGGGGTGGCTCCACAACGCTGGCCGACGAAACCGGTCTGGGTGGGGAGGCGTCATCAGCCGAAGTGTTTGCTAGCCGATCGTATGCTGCACGGGATCACTTGTCTGTCAGGCATTCGCATTAAGGTACACAAATTTTTTTAACCTGAAAGTAGCCGGAAAATGAGATTAGATGGAGTGCAAGCACACCATAACTCCGGGACGGGAATGGATGAATCGAGGCCGCAGCCACCCCCCATTCCAGTGATATCCAGAACCGGCTTTTCCCGGGACCCAGCAGCAGACCGTACGGGCTACGTCTCGTTTACTTGCCTTAAGCCTTCCGCAATATTCCTGGATCGCCCCCCGTCGGACTTCTGCGGACCTGAATTCGCGGACTCTGGGCAGTCGACACGAATCCACCCCGGTAGGTTTCCTGCTCCGGACTGTCAAGGCATCCAGGAAACGACAAAGAACATGCGTGCCAGGACGAGGGAGGACGCACCCAGTGCGCATGCGTGAAGAGAAGACTCCACCGCCATTCAGAAAAGAGGCGTGTTTGTATCGCACTTGTCTGGATAGTAACAATTAATGTAGCGACTTTGCTATTAAGGCGTTTTTGTGTAAACCTCTGTATGAACGACCTCCCTCTTGTAACAAAGTGACATTTTATGCTTTCGGTGATTTTCAGGCTTATTTTAATTACACTGCCCAGCCCTTGCACCTTCTCTTCCGTCTACCAACATTTATAAGATGGCATGGGTACACTGATTATTTTATTATCATTAAAAAATGGTTGTGACCGCCTCAGCACCATCAGATGCATCTGTCTGGTTGCACATGCTCCACCTCCAATGGCTGTTTAGAGAAATATTGCCTCCTAACGACCATGATATTAACTTGCTCCCCGCGCAGTATCCCTGTATACATGCCTCCTGCATTCAGAGGAGCCTGTAGTGTACTACCAGAGCCCTTTTAGAAATTGTGATTTTTTCAGGGAGTAAGGGAATTGCTAATAAAATGTGGCTCCCTGGGTATATTTTGATATAGGCCTTTTGGTAGGCATTTCTAATTATGTTTGCACAGTAAAGCCTGCAAAATACATGATATTACATATTTGATGGTAAATCCCCTGTAATTTCACATCATTGTTCCCAAACTAATGTGATTGCATTTATATTTTTGATTATGGTAGTTACAATTAAGCTGCAAAAGCTCGCCCTCACTGAGTGTCTTAAACAGAAATCTTGGTCTCCTGACAATATCAGGGAACATAAAGACAGAGACAGTGCGTTTCTGCTTCGTGTTTATTAGGATGACAGCAAACCCACGGCAGATGGGTGGCACAATATTACTCTCTCCGTCAGATGTGTGAGACTGGCGCCCCCTGGTGGTCACTTCAAATACTGTCGTTAGAGAAGAATCAGGCTTAGGCCTTCAAGGAATGATACTTTCATGCAAGACTAAGTTTAAGACTTGAGTGTTGGAAATTGACATTTCAGCTTCTTTTCTGCACAGGCGCTTCCAGAGAGAGCATATATGGTGAGTATTACCCTGGAACAACAGAAACCAACAGTTTTCATCATTTATACTTTCAGCCACTCAGTCTAAGAAAACATCAATGTGATATTCAAATTCTTGCTATAAAATTTCTCATTATACTGACAATAAATTCCCAGCCAGAAATTGTACATGTACTTCAGCACACTGTAGAAGTTCTCCGCTTATGTTGTTGTAAAATATTGTGACAAAAATCTGTCAGTGGTTACAGATTAAATAAAGGCACTGTTTGTTTAAAGTTTGTTTAACTACCTACTGACATTGTCGTGACATTCATGGACAGATAATACAAAGTGTTTTTGCAAATACGATCCATCAGTCAGCAGGAAATTATATGACACCGGTGTATTTACGACTATGGCAGAAAGTGCTAGAGATACAACAAAACAGTTTTTTCTAACACTTGCCACAAGAAGACAACCTTCAGCTCTGTAATGTAAATCCATGGAATTCCTCGAGGTACTGGGTCCGTTCTCTTTGCTGTGCTGAACCCCATCATCAGACCACTCACCCCATGCTAGGAGAGCTTTAATCTTCAGAGGCACCCTTGGAAGAGGACTTGGACACCTGAATGATCTCCACAGAGGTGAAGCCTTTCCCCACTGAGGCACGGTTCCTGGTTCTCAGCTTGTTCAGGGCCATCTCAGCCATGTCTGCTCTCTCCTCCGCGTCGTCGAGTTCATGCACCGTCTTCCTGTACTTGGACAGGCTAGTGTTTGCCTGCTCTTCCTGCAGAGGAGCAATAGCAATCAAAGACCATTTCAGGACTACTGACCTGACGCTTGAAGCTTCACACTTGATAGCTTTTTACTGACCGTGTCTTCGATCTGCCTCTTGTAGGCCTTGAGTTTGCTTTGCAGCCTCTCCACCAGCTCCTGCAAGCGGTGGTTAGTCTTGTGGTCTTCCTCAGTCTGGAAGATCAGTTCCTTAAGGCGTCGCTCATTTTTCCTCAGGTCCTTCACCGTTTCTATGTGGCGCTTCTGCTCCGTGTCCAGCTCTGTCTCCAGCTCCTTGATCTGCACACGACACCAAGAGGTGTCTCAAGCAAATCAACTCACCATAATTTATATGTTTATTAAGGGGGATCTTGTCATCTTGTATGTAATGTAGCCCAAAGGCCTTGAGAAGAAGCAGAGCTCACCTTAGTCTCTAGTTTTTGGATGGTTCGCTTGCCGGCCTTCAGAGCGAGCTCCTCAGCCTCCTCCACCTTGAGCTGCAGGTCTTTGATTGAGATCTCGTTGCTCTTCTTGATCTTCTCCAGGTGTACGCAGTGCTCCTGCTCCTGGCGCAGTTCCTCCGCCATGCGGGTGGCCTGGGAATGACACACAGCCAGCAGTAAGTCAGCAGCGAGGACCTACCAGGTGCCCTCAGAAGGAACCGGGAGGGCTGTGAACGGGACACTTGCATCAGTGATGGCTTTCTTGGCTTTTTCGTCCGCTGTGCGGAACTCGCAGATGAGCTCCTCATTCTCGTTGGCGAGGCGTGTCATGTCTGTCTCCATTTTGCGCTTGATAGTGATCAAACTCTGGTTCTGAGGGAGAAAAGTAATTGTTTATCCATCAAGAAGGCAAATGGATCAAATTCAATTGGATGAGCCACCATAGATTTTATGCTATGACTGAAAATTGCCCAATCAGCAGGCAGGTACAGGACATCACACATTTTGTTCTGATTTCAACTATTCTTTAGCATGTTGGTATGCCTTTTTCTGTGTTTGAGTACTTCTATGCAGAGATGTTACCTGAACTTTAAGCTCGTTGTGTCTTTCAGTGACCTCCACCAGCTCCTGCTCGATCAGCTTGCGGGAGCGTTCGGAGGCCTCCAGGCCGCTGCGCACCTCCTCTATCTCCGTCTGCAGCAAGCTGAGGCGGCGCTCCTGCAGGTTGTACTGCTCCCTCAGCTCCTCGTGCTGCCGTGCATCCTCATCCATCTGCACTTGCATGTCCTGTGGGGAAGCAGCCGCATTGTATTCTAGGAGTGCGACAGGGTGGGTCCTGCTGGGTTCTGGGTGTGAGATGGATCAGTCTAACGCCACTAGTCTCACTTTGATCTGCTGCTGCAGTCTCTTCAGGGTCTTCACCAGCTCGCTGTTGTTCTTGTTGGCGTGGTCCAGCTGGATCTCCATCTCGTTCAAGTCAGCCTCCATCTTCTTCTTCAGCCGAAGGGCTTCGGCTCGGCCTTTGGCCTCTGCCTCCAGGCTGGCTTGCAGGGACTCCACTGCACGTTGGTGATTTTTCCTGGTGAGAGTCAAGTCAAATAAAGTACGTGGTTTCATATCAGTAAAACAGGTCAAATTAATGAGACAAATTATAAATACAGTGACATTTTGTCTAGGGATCTTTAAAATATTTCTCTCAAGTATAAACATCATGTGTCTGTAATAAATGTACTGTTGAACAATATATGGTTTAGGATGTATTTTTTGCTGTTAAGTTTAACCCAATATAGACATAGGAGCTGTCCTGACCTTGTAATCTCAAATTCCTCCTCCTTCTCGTGAATTCTGCGATCAATGTCAGCCTTGACTTGAGCCAACTCCAGCTGGACGCGAACCACTTTACTCTCCTCTACCTAACAGCACGGTCAAACATCACAACGAAATTCTCATAAACAGGATGCAGAAGAAACAATCCTCTTAATCTCCAAGATAATAGTCTGCTAGTTAAAAATGTGGAGGATCATATGGTATAAATTAAGAGAGAGCTATGTGAACAGAGAGGTGAAAAAGTAAATTCATGATATCAAATCAGCTGAAGCCTTTTACCTCCAGGGAAGCCTCGGCCTCTTCCAGGGCCAACTGAAGTTCTTCCTTCTCTACCTCCAGCTTTTTCCTAATCTTCTGTAACTCATGTACATTCTTCCCACCTTCCCCAAGCTGCTCCACAAGATCTTTGATCTCATCTACAAGGCAACTTCAGAGTCACTTCCCTGTGCGTCTACAGATATCAAAAGGCTGATATATTTCCCTTTAATGTCTGGTTAGTCATACCGGTAAGGGTTTTGTTATCCTTTTTCACGGTCTCTAAGTGGTCGAGGGACTCCTCATAAGAGGTCTTGAGTTTGTAGACCTCTGTCATGTAGGAGCGGCACTCTTTCTGAGAGTGCTCCAGTTCCAACTGCAGCTCCTCGCACTTCTGGCTCCACTCTGCGATCATCTTGTCAAAGGTGCGTTGCTTCTTGTCTAGAGCTGCAGCCGCTGCATTGGACTGCAGAGGGAAACAGTGGCACGTTCCTCTTACTGGACAGATTTCCTTCAGTGGTGTGGACTAGACAAGTTGTGGTAGAATATTGAAACCACTCCTGAAATGTCAGATTCCAGTCAACTAATACGGTACCTTCTCCAGGTCGATAGTGAGGTCCTCCACCTCTCCTTGCAGCCTCTGCTTGACCTTCTCCAGGCTGGCTGCTCGGGCCTGTGCTGCTTCTGTTGCCTGCTCAGCCTCCTGGAGCCTGGCCGCCAGTTTACGTCTGCAAAAAGAGTTTAGCCCTTTTCTCGGACATCATTCGACAAGCCTGCAACCGAAGACGACCTCGGCGATGAAAAGGGGCTGTAATGCTGGGATCAACGGCCCAACTTACTTTGTCTCTTCCAGCTCCTCGGTTTTCTGGATGGCGTCCGTCTCATACTTGGTCCTCCAAGTGGTCACCTCAGAGTTCAGTTTGGAGATGAGACGTTGCATCTCAGCCTTGCTCTCCTGCTCCTCCTCCAGTTGCTCCTTCATCAAGTCCAGGTCATGGCGTGCATTAGCTAGGCTCACTACTGCTGTGCTTCGAGCCTGTAATGAAGGAACAGCGTACTTCGTCAGCTCCTGATAACCCTGCGTAACTTTCAGATTACATTTTTGCTCTGATGACTTTGAGTCATCAAGTTCTATGTCCAGGTGATGTTCATTACCTTGGATTCCTCATCCACCTGCCTCTTGAGCTCATCGGTTTGAGAGACCAGAGAGCTTCTTAGACGTGAGATCTGGGTCAGCTTGCTCTGAGTCTGGTTTAACTCACGGCTCAAATCACTGTTCTCAGCTACAAGAAAGGAATTGATACAAGAATGTGTTCAAAAATGACCATATTAAAATAACATTAAATTAATCATTCTGTGAGTAGCCAAATATCTAGCTAAAAGCAATGCTGACAGTGATGACTTGCAGCTTATACCTTATTTTGAGATTCTCTTACCCGAAAGGCGAATCTTAATGGCATTTAGCTCCGTCTGATTCTTCTCCATATCCGTCAGTCTGGCAATGACTTCAGCCAGGTTGTCCTCCAACTTGCGAACATGAGCTTCAGAATTCAGCTACAGGTAGGAGAGGGATAGCTTAGGTCAGCGCTGAACTCAGACCTGGCAGCTAAACAAGATGCATTTTGCTTTTCGTCTGTGCTTGTCAATAGTTGTGCTCTTCACCTTCGATTTCTGAACTGACTCAATCGTGGCGTTGAGGTCATCGATCTCAGCCTTCATGACTTGTTTGTCTTTCTCCAGCTTGAGCCTGACCCTCTGCAGGTTCTCCACATGCTCGGCCATCTCGGCCATGGAGTCTGAGTGCTTCTTCCTCAGCGCGGAGGCGGTTGCCTCCGCCTGCAGAGCTGCCTCCTCCAGCTCCCGTCGCAGCTTCAGCAGCTCGCCCTCCCGCTTCTTGTTCTGCTCGATCTACAACATCAAGAAGTCTTTTGCGTGTAAGAGATTGAGATATGCTTGTGAAGCTTCAGCTGACGATATCAGGTTTTTTTTGGCCTCACCTGAGCCACGGTGGCCCCTCCCGCTTCTTCGAGTCGATCTGAAATGTCTTCCAGGTCACGAGATAGATCTGCCCTCTGTTTCTCTACCTGAATAGAACAACAAGAGTTATACCTTGTAGAGCCCATAACTCAGGACAGGTCAACAAACAACTTAGAATTCTGCAGACATCACCTTGGTTCTTATTGCTCTCTCGGCTTCCAGCTCCTCTTCGAGCTCCTCAATGCGGGCCTAAGAATCAGTGTAAGTTATTAAAGAATTCTTCTGCAGATTAAGCTGTACCATTGATGGTGGCACTTCTGTCATTTCATCTTACATTACCTGATGTTCCTTCAGCTTCCTCTGCAAAGTGGAGTTCAGCGACTGCTCATCCTCCCATTTTGTGTTCATGTGATTGATCTCCAAATCTCTCCTTCAATGACATTGAAAAATTTTGGGCAATAAAAGTTTCTTTATTGTGGTTAGATTAGCAATTTGACTGCTTAGTGTTATTACAATGCAGTTGTTTACCAAAATGGTTATTGTGTGTCAGGATTAGTTCTTGCCTTGTCCCATTTGTCTGTTCCCCGTTTGGCCAGCAGGAGTCACTAGCTTCCCATTCCTTCCTCAGCATTGCAGCACCTTTGTTAGTTCCTAATGTGTTTCCCTGATTTAGTTCTAACCGTGGTTTAATTCTTGTTACTTTTCTGCCTGTGTTTAGACCCCTTGTGGTTACTTATGTTTCTGGTTCTGGTCAGTAAGCTGTGTTGGGTTTATGATTCATGCCGAATTATTACACAGTGATTTATGTACTGCATATAGATCACATATATATGAAGAAGCATACTTTTTAACAACCTCCTCCAGATCGATCTTGGCTCTTTCCATTTCGTTGAGGTTTTCAATTGTCATTTTTAGGTCCCCTTCTGCCTTTCGACGAGCTTTTTCCACCTCAGCACGGATTTTCTTCTCTTGATCCCAGTTGTCTTCCACCTGACAGACAAGAATTGATAATCCAACAGTAAGATGAAATCAACCTCCATTAGTACATACCAGTCTATGTATTTGCAATACTAACCTCATGAAGCTGAGCAGTGAGCTTGCTGTTGTTCTTAGTTAAGTGGTTGACCTTATCCTCTTCTGTCTGAAGATCATCCAAAGTTTTCTGTCCAAAGAAACAAGATCCATCAGCATGGAAAAATGAAGATGAATGAAGTATATAAGAAAAGAAGATGGGATCATGACATCGCAGCAATTTCACTGATCTGATGTTGGAATAAATTGATTTATTAGTGATGTTTATATCTCCTGGAGCGGGTGCTCACCTGCTGAAGCTCCTCCAGGGCTCTCTTCTCCTTCTGCAGCTTGGCGATAGTGTCGTCCCTCTGGCCCAGGTCTCCTGTAAGAGTGCGCGCTTTCTGGTCCAGGCTCTGGAATGATCATGAAACACTGGTGCTGCTGCTCGGTGGTAACATTGTTGATCTTCTCACTGTCAAAGTGGTATTTTCTAAAGGAAATCTCAGACTAATTCAGATATTGTGAAACTGCCTTTTCAAAGATTATGCAAATGTGTTCTTTTCTTAAAAGAATGCACCTTATAAATAAATACTTAGTTGTCAGGAAGGACATGTAAGAACAGGCCACTTTGGATTCAGTCCTGTTCCCTGTATGAATGTTGTGCTGGCACAGAGGCTCAGAGGCTCAGTGAGTAGCACTATTGCCTCACACCTTCAAGGCTGGTATTCAGCATCCCAGCTCTGTGTGGAACTTGCATGCTCTCCCTGTGTTGCGAGGGTTTCTTCTGGGTATTATGGATTCCTCTCACAGTCCAAAAACATGCAGTTTCCCATTGCGTGTACATGTATGAGCCCTATGATAGACTGTCTGGGGTCCCCAAGGAATGGATTGGGAGATTGCCATATGTTCTCAATGAAAAATATCATTTTGATGCCTCACAGCCTCTATAGCAGGGCTATTCAACTCATGGTCCTCAAGGGCCGAGCCCTGCTGATTTTCCAGGCTTCCTTCACTTGTGAGCCAGGTGTGAAGCCTCTGACCAATCAGAATCAGTAATTATTTAACTAACTACCTGGGAGAACTGAAAACAAGGCCTGGATTTGGAATCGAGGGCCTGAGCTGAATAGCCTTGCTCTATAGTTTACCTCCCTACCTGCTTTTCCTTTTCAGTCTTTGCCAAGGTGGACTCCAGCTCTTCCAGATCCCGCTTGAGATCATTGAGCTCTACCTCCAGTTTGCGCCTCTGTGCACCAAGGCTGTTTGCTGCACTTTCCTCCTCCTCCAGACGCTCCTTCATGTCTTGGATTTCACCCTCCAGGTTGATCTTCTGCTTCATCAGCTGTGTGCAGCGCTCCTCTGCATCTGCTGTCGTATCTTGTTCCTAAAAGCAAGAAAATAAAGATCACGAAGAGTAATGTACCTGATAACTGTTCCACGTGTAAAGGGTTTAAGTGACTGGATGGAGGATCTTCAATCTTCAGCAGAGCACTTACAGCTGCCAGTGCCAAAGAGAGGTCATTCTTCTCTTTGGAGAGAGTCACCAGTTTCTCTTCCAGGTCTTTAACTTTTTCAACCATCTCCTGCGCTTTCTCCGTAGCAAGTCGCAGTTCCTCCTCCTTGGCCTTCAGCTCGTCTTCTTGACGAGCCACGTTGAGTAGTGGCTTAACCTGAGAGCGCACAGATAACAAGTTCTCCACTGAAGTCTATTACAAGGACACAGTCCTGGAGAACCATGGGCATACCTTTGTGTAGAGCTTCCACCAGCCCCAGAAACGAAGCTGCAGGAATTTCCTCACATTTCGCTGGATAGCAATGAGAGCAATTCTGAAATGAATGAGACCCATCCCAGAGAGAGGGCCCATTGATTCATAGGTTAGAATTAGAAAAAATGGAAAATGGAAGGCAAGTATTTAGGTTTGGAAATGGAATTAATGCCGTGCTTTTATTCACCTTCTTTCAACCATCTTCTTGAACTCGATTCTCATGAGGACACCTCTTATGCGTGCCTGGAGCATCGTCATGATCTTTGCTAGACGTTCATCACGCATATCTTCCAGCTTGGCCAACACTCCGGCACGAAAAAACACCTAAACGTATCAAGGAGTTTTTATGAACATATGACATAAAGATAGACAGAAGTCAACCTGAAAACAAGTGCATGTCAGACCTTGGTGTGTCCTATTCTGTACTCTGAGGCATCTAATCCAACGGAGCCCAGGATCAATTCAGAGGCTTTTTTGTTGTCTACAAATCCCTTTGGGATGATATTCGGGTTCAGGATGTAATATCTGTAACAAATGGATAGATACGTTGTCATGAGCTACATTTAAAAGGTAGGCGTTTATTATTTGACGATAAATCACAAATGTGGAGGTAAGAAAAAGGGAGATCCAGTGGAATCACAAATCAATTCATCTGAATGGCTTAGATAAATCATGTTGCTTTCAGTCAGTCTGGATTGTTGACTTTCTGCTAGGTGTCTGACAGGAAGCATTTTCCACCATACATACATCACATTTCCGTACATCAGTGTCAGACGGGAGCTTTATTAAATGAGAGGGCATGACCTCTGCTTGAACTCTGGGTACTGAAGCCTGTTGGGGAATCCCTTCCTGCAGATGCGGATTCCCTCCAGGACACCGTTACAGGCCAGCTGGTGCAGGACGAGGAATGCGTCACACACACCTGTGAGAGCGCAGAAAGAGCCAGTGAGTGGACTATGATCATGCTACGCCTCACCAGAACGTTCCATCAATATCTGTGATAAAAGCACATCTAACAGCTGTGGTAGGAAAAGCAGAATGCGTTTAGGGTTTGCATTGTACTAGAGCTTACCCGATTTTTTAAACTCGTTAGGCACAATGCAGCGGACGAAGTGTGGAGCAGTGCTGCGTAATGTGCTCATCAGTTTGTTCAGCTGTTCCTGTTGGGAGAAGGCATCAGGGGAAGGTACAAAGTGAGATGGCGCAGAGGTGTCAAGCTGGGGGAAAGGACAGGTGACAATCAGAAAAATGAGGAGTAAGTACCCTGTAGAAAGCTGAAACAGTCTGGAAGGAAGAGCCCTTCTTCTGCTTTTTAGTCCCAGCGGCGCTTTCCTCCTCTTTGAAGAGGTGGGCCAGCAGAGGCATGGAGGACTTCTGGAAGAGCCCAACCACCGTCTCGTTCAGAGGGTCTTTGTTCTTCTCCAGCCAGCCTGAGATATTATACCCAACCTGAGAGCAGAAACAGAGGTAGGCAGAGAAGGGCACTCTTTGTATGTCAGTCAAAGGCTCTTCACATGACACAGCTGGCTGGCTTGTGAACTCACTGTGCCAGCGTAGTGGATCAACTCAAAATGAGCCTCGGGACCTTTCTTCCCACCCTTGGGCTTCAGGAAGTTGCCAGACTTGCCCAGATGATTTTCATACAAGGCAGCCTTGAAGGTGGCATCAGTAGCCTTGGGGAACACGCACTGCTCTTCAAGGATGGAGTAGATTCCCATTGGCTGTAATATTGGAGGACAAAGATTTAAAAAATTCCCAGCTGATGGACCTATGACCTCTGCCTGAACCAGCAAATGAACTAGAGTCTCCTCACCTTCTCCAGAAGATCAATGCAAGCTTGCAGATCCAAGCCAAAGTCAATGAAGACCCATTCTATCCCCTCCTTCTTGTATTCCTCTTGTTCCAGCACAAACATGTGGTGATTGAAAAACTGTTGCAGCTTCTCATTGGTGAAGTTGATGCACAACTGCTCAAAGCTGTTGAACTACAAGTAGGGGAACAGAAAATTTTTTGTTCACAAATATACTGTAATATATCTATATTTATTATGACAATTCCTAAAAGTAATCAATAAGTAAATGTTCAAGCAAAAATTTGCAGAATGACTGAGAGGGAGACCTTAAAAATGCATTTCTGCAAGTTTGCACTTGTCAGACATACCTCAAAGATCTCAAAGCCAGCAATATCTAAGACACCAATGAAATACTCGCGTTGCATCTTGGTGTCCAGGGTCCTGTTGATCCTGGTGACCATCCATTTAAACATTCTGTCATATATAGCTTTGCCCAGGGCGCCGATGGAGTAGACGCACTGGTCTTGATTCTGGCCTTTAGTCACAAATTCATTTCCCACCTTGACGCGAGGTCTGGTGATGCCCTTCTGCAGGTCGCCGGAGTTGACTCCCATGAGGTGGGCAACTTTGTCGGCCACTGAACAAAACCAAAGACGCAATGTAAAGGAATTAGCATCTGAAAGGTGATTGTTAGATTAAACTGCTGATAAAAGAAGGGGGGGGGTCTTTTTTATTTACTGCTAATTTTTGTAGTTTGCTTTTTTGTATTCATATTACAGTGAGCGATGGGCTGGCCCCCTGTCTTGGGTTGTTCCCTGCCTCGTGCCCGTAGCTTCCGGGATAGGCTCCGGACCCCCCGCGACCCAGAAGGATATGCAGTTTGGAAAATGGATGGATATTACAGTAAGCATATTCTATTAACCACAACTTCATAATGCATTCACTATGCATTCATAGGACATTCTAAAGCATACCATAACATCCCAAAATACTTTAACAGCTATAATATACATTAACAAACACTATACAATTACACGATTATAATATTTGTCATTATCATAATTGTTGTTAAATTTGTTAAGGTATGTTAGGATGCTGTATAGGAATGATATACTTACATTCTGCTTATGAATGTTCTATGAATGCAATATAAAGGCATTATGAAGGTGCAATTAATGTAAAGCATTACCCTTAAAATTCATAGTTTTTTTAGGCAATTTATTATTTAAGATTTTTGCATTTATTTTTTCATGCTGAGAATTACACCGACAACGAAAAGAGGATAAAAAGGGGGGATAAAATGCCTCAATAAGAGACAGGACAGAGAAAAGATGAATGGATGCAGGAAGCATGGAGTGCAGCCAGAGCCTCAAGCCCACCTTCAGTGGTGTCAACCTCCGCTTGCTCCTCCCTCGGCTTCTGCTTGAACTTCATGTTGCCGAAGTGCATGATGCCACCTGTGAGCTTGTAGACACTCATCTTCTCCTCCGTGGTGAAACCCAGCACATCAAAAGCTTCCTTTGAAAAGCAAGAGGTTGCATTAGGTATCCCAGCGACGTTGGGCAGACCCCCTCATAGCGGGTAAGACCAGCATAAAAGGGTATCATTGCTTTTATATGGTGCTTCAGGCATGGGAACATGTTCCAAATCTCATGTAATTTGTTAATTTATATTGTGTATTTAATATTGAAACAAGTGGACTTCCTCATTGGAATTCCTCTATTATGTTATTAGGACTTTTAGTAGGATGACTCTTAGAAAGGGAGCTAGACAGATCTTTTTCATTTATATACAGACTTACATCTGTGAGCATTAGTTCTTCTCTGTCGTCCATATTGTCCACTGTGGTCACGCCCTGGCAAATCCACACATACTGTTTTGGGTCTGGATTTAACAGCAGCGCCTCTGGCAGAGGAAAGGACACCATCGTGGGACAGTGAGGCATCTGTATTTTGAACTGAATTTTTACAATTTACGAAAAATATCACAAGGGAGACATAATTCTATTTAAAAAAATCTTTCAAATTAAGATCCTGGAGGGCCCTGCAGATGAATGCCGTATCTGTTGTTTTGCAGCCATCGTGCAAACAGACAGCAGAATATTTGATTTAATGAGCTCAAATCGGCCAGCTGTGAGGTAAAAAATCGGCCTCCTTCTAACGTTTCCAAACATTTGTTGAACGTGGAACATTGGAAGGTGTACCGAGTAGCTCCGGCTTCTTCCCAGACAGCAGCTGGTAGAAGATGTGGTAGCCTCGCTCTGCGGCTTGCTGGGAGATGACTCGCGACTTCTCCAACAGGTCTGTGAGGGAGGAATGTGAAGTCATTCTTAGCCACACGATTACCTGATATCTTTGCTTATGCCAGATGCTTATATTGTAAAGCTTCAGGCGCAGGAGCTGATCTGAAGTCAGTTTAGATAACACAGTCACAGCTTAACCCTTTCTTTAGCGTAATAAACTAATGCAATTTGAAAAGAGTAATAGGCTTTTTAAAACTTTCCCTCAATATTTAATGCTTAACAAATGGGCCATATACACTGGGAAATCAGTTACTTACAGGTCTCAATGTCAGCGCCAGCCAGCTTAGCCGTTGGCCCAAAATGGATTCGGATGAATTTACCCTGGAATGGATGATAGGAAAACATTATACACAGTTCTGCCTTAATGAATAATATATTAAGGATCATTAAGATATTACAGTAATAAAATTCAATGGGTTTTCCTGATTGCTTTGATTTCAAAAGTCAAAGTGTTGCCTAAATCTGTCTCACCAACTAAAAGTTTCATGTCCAGAGGATTTCTTTCTCGAGTGGCAGTTTACCATTGTACGGTCGTAAGGTAAGGAGTATGTGGTGTTTTTGTTAAGCCTTACAAATCGAGAGGAGTTGTTGTTTCTGGTTGTTTTGGCATTGCCAAAAGCTTCCAGCACAGGGTTAGCCTGGATGATTTGATCTTCCAGAGAGCCCTATAATATTTCAAAAGTAGGAGGAAAGGAATATCAGAATATCACAATTACAAAACACTTAGTATAAAGAAAACATGGTACATACATGGTAATAAATGAGGGTCATTTATAAGCCAGAATCATCTTTGCTTACCTTGCAATCTGAACTCGATTTACCCCCAGCGGCCCCCACGTTGGCAAAGTACTGGATGACCTTCTTAGTGTTCTCAGTCTTGCCGGCACCAGACTCTCCACTAGGAATGGAAGGAGTTTAAAACAACAATATTTAACGCTTTGAACTGCACAGCGTTCCAGGTCTTGTGGCAGATACTCACGTGATCAGCATGGACTGGTTTTCGTGCTCTGTAGTGAAAAAAAAAAACGATCAACAGCATAATTAGAAATGACTTGAGTAGGAACATTTTAAAGGTGCTTGTTTACTAAACAGCATGTACACATTTACTTGCATTTTACCTATGGGCTGGCCTTGTATTCAAAGATTCATACAAACATCTAACCATAATGCAGTTAGTTATTAATGTAGTGATTATGGTCATTGTGGGGATTAATGACCTTCTGTTGACCTACCCATCATCATGTCGTGATAGGCGTTGTCAGAGATGGAGAAAAGATGGGGAGGGGCCTCGCTACGCTTCTTCCCCTTGTACATTTGGGCAACTTTTGACCCATAAATGGGTAGCCACTTGTAAGGGTTGATAGTGACACAGAACAAGCCAGAGTAGGTCTGGAGGAGGGGAGAGGTTAAGACGTTGGTAATAGCACCATAATATAAGATGATTACGGATGATTATCCATATTCCATAACGGCTTATTGAAGGCATTGTCATGATCTATCCATATCCACAGGTAATTCTCTACACCAGGTCCTTAGGCCATAGGAAAACATACACACACACACACACACACAAACACCCAAAGGGAGATCATGTGAGTCCCACATGCAAAAGGCAAGGTTGGGGAACTGAACCCACAAGACCATTAAAAAGTGACTGCCATGAAATGAGATCACTGGTAGTCTGTTTTAATATTAAGTGAGTATATGTGATTTTATCATTTTAGAGCAGGTACTGAATTCTTATATATGCATTTAAATTAATTTGCACTAAACTGCGATACTACGACTTTTATAATGTTGGCAGTATAGTTTTTAACAGCCCAAGACCCAAAAAGGCCAAAGAATCCATCAAGACTTACATAGATCCTCATGCAGACATAGCGCTGGCGAAGGTTTTCCAGGACGCTAGCCTCATTAAGGAAGGTCAAGTTAGCCATGTCACTAGCCTGGTAGAATTTGGGTGGGTTCATCTGCTGAATGTCATCCTTCTTCAGGGTGAGGGTCTAGAGGAGAGAGCCAAGGAAATCCCATAACTTCTCTGGAGCTACCGTCAAGTATTCAGTTGACCCTTGACTCGTGTCTTCTGAAATTTGCCTTGAAGAATCTTTTAGCTGTCTGGCATGATAGCTAGTGCATCCTATCTAAATGCATCCATAAAACCTTAAGCATGTGGAGAACGAACAGGGGTCTTACTGCATTTTTCACTGTCTTGACAGTAACTTGGTCACCCTGGTCAGTCTGGACCTCAGCAGCAACAAAGCCCTCCTTTTCATCCTTCACCCAGCAGGACTTTTTGATGTCGTAGGACTTGCTCATGGCCTCCAGTTTCTCCTTCTCAGAAGGAGCCAGGAAGGGCATGGGGTCCACACCTTCCCCACATTCTCCTTTGTAGGCACCAGGCATGGCAGCTTAGTTCTCCAGAACCACAGGGTCCAGCTGACACGATAACAGGTATGTGGAGCTGCATCGGGTAAAACGGCACCACACTGAAGGAGAACTTTACATTGATCTAACTAATGAACTTGATAACCTGGCTTGAGCTAACAAGCAGTGGTTGCTACTACACATTCCCATACACTCAATATGACTCAGCATCAGGATCAGCTAAAGGCTAACGCTGATGGCCAATGCATGTACTTACCAGGGTGGCAGAGAGGCCAGCGGGGTTGACGAGAATGCTGGGTGACTGGTCCTTTTATATGTAATGCGCGGTGCTCCTGATTTGGCCATAACTATTAAAAAAGCCATTACCCAATAGTTAGCATAGCAGCCCTGGTCCTTCTGGGGAAGATCAGGTGAAGGTTCAGTGTTTGGGGGATTCTGCAATCTCCTTGTGTCCTTTTTTGGGAATCTAAAGAAGGATTAGACGTCCACCAGCTCAGCTAAAGAGGCAAACCAAATACATTTACAATTAAAGGAGAAGCTTCTTACACAAAAAATGTTTTTTTTTATAACATATGCTAATAGATACAGAACACCCTAATGATGAGAACACATGTATTTACTTGACTTGAGTGGATTCAAAGTACTTGTTTAAGTACAAGGTTTGTAAATGCTGCACTTGATTGCTATTATATTTGTATTCCGGCCCTTAAATACATATAACTTTTGTAAATGTTGCTCTATTTTAAGTGCAGTGTAAGACTCTGTCTGAAAGAATGCAGCATTTTCAGCTGTTACTCAGTGTCCCTGGAGGTGGATGCCAAGGGCTCCCCCAGGAGGTAATGACACCCAATTATCTGTCCCTGTGCCGCTGATGGAGCTGCACCAGGAGGCATCTTAAGACATTGAGACCGACTCAGTTATTTTCCCCAATGTTTTTATAATGTTTTTAATTATAATTCTACTTTTGATTGCTCTCTAAAGAAAAAGTGTTTTAATTAATGTGGTATTGCTATGTAGAGACTGATGTTCTCTCTCTCTCTCTCTCTCTCTCTCTGTCACACACACAAACACACACACACAAACACACACACGCATGCTGTGCGCTCCATGTACGCTCTGATAAGGAGTGTCTTCACCCGAGGGGGTGATGCTTGCTTTGGATAATGTTAGTGTCACCACTTGCCAGCTGGTGAGTGATCTTAAAGTGCAGACACACTGGAGACTCCAACAGGAACATCTCACAAACAACTTCAGCAACCATGAGCCTTCAGGGCTCTCTCACCTGCTACAGCCTCATCACTCAAGAGAATGGTGAAAAAAATCATCTATACAGATGACTGGTAAATGGCTGCTTCACATTGAAAACGCATACCTTACAGATCCAGTAGGTATACTGATATCTTGAGGAAAATGTGGGTATTATCCATGTTCTGTTTTCAATAATAATAATAATAGATACTCTATTGATCCCTGTGGGGAAGTTGTCTTCATGCCTCCCTTAGCTTGCTCTTTGTAGAGTAAGTTGTCCATGAAGGGCAGCCACCCGTAGCAGCGCCCAGAGAGCTGGGGGGTTAAGGGCCTTGGTCAAGGAACTGCAGACTTGCTGAACCGGCGACCTTGTGATTACAGGTACACAGGCTTAACCCACTGAGCGACATGCTGCCTGACGGCATTTTCTAAAAACATTTACCATAAACACAGGCCTTGATTTTTTTCTGTTATCTGCTGTTGAATAGATGGAGACTTTTGCCTGAAGTTGTACCTCAGCACACTGACCCTGTTAGATCCTATCACACAAACAGACATTTGCGCTCCTTCAGATTAACGCTGCCATAAACCTTAACACAGCTGCAAATTCAATGGCATCTGTCTCTTCTGTCTTCCCTGTGTCACCAACCCAAACTAAAAAGTAGAGATTGTCCGATGGATGTGATCAGCATACAAATACAGTTAGCTGCTTACATCCAGGATAAGATGTTGTACAGTGGTTATAAAAATCCAGTAGATTTAACTGTTATGGGAATAACATTTTTACGCAGGGGAAAGTCATTATCATGATCCATCCAGCACAATGAACGCATCAGTCCCACCTTCTGAGAGAGAGTTCAGGGTCTTGCAAAACCAGATCCCCCTGGAGTTTATGTCTTTGCGCTTTCAACTATAAATCCAGCAGATGGCAGTATTGAGTAAGGAACGCACAAACACCTAGACACCCACGCGCACATCATCATATTGACGTGTCGTGTTTGTCTCGGTCCCAAAATGTCAGGATAACAATCAACAATTTCAACCCCCCTCACTTTATTCAGATCAAATTCGATAGCAGTGTGATAAAATTAATCCTCCTGGGATGGATAAGCTTTTAGATCAAAATGGGAGTATTTTTATGTATATTTTGGTCATTTTTTGACAACATTTTTTGTTTCCGAAATACATGGTGTGTAAGAATACTAGTAGACAGGGCAGATCTGACTCCATTGGGGAGTCAGGATAGGTCTGGTCTACGTTGTCACAAGCTTACCCCACCCTAAGGTTTATTTCATATACCGTGCGAAGAATCCTGTCGCCCACCCTACCTCTCAGTAATATATATCTGGAAGAAATATAGCTTTATGTTGAATTTTAAATAGGTACCTACAACCCCGTTTCAAATAAAGTTTGGAATGGGTATGTAAAATGTAAATAAAAAAAGAATGCAATGATTTGAAGATGATATAAGTCCATTTTCATAGAGATACTTTATTTATCCAGAAGGAAATTTTCAATTGAAAATAGAACAAAGGCAACATATCAAATGTTGAAACTGAGGAATTTTTATTGTTTTATGATGAATATATCCTCAGTTTTAATTTGATGCCAGCAACACATTTAAAAAAAGTTGGGACAGGGGTAACAAAAGACTGGAAAAATTGTGCCATGCTAAAGCAAAACACCTGGTTGAATATCTCACAGTTAAATAGGTTAATTGACAACAGGTCAGTAGATGATTGGGTATAAAAAGAGCCTTAAAGCAGAGTCTCTGTGCAGTGAAGATGGGAGAGGTTCAGCACTCTGTGAAAGACTGTGTGGGCAAATAGTGCAACAATTTAAGAATAATGTTCCTCAACTTAATATTGCAAAGAATGTGGGAATTTCAATCTATTGTACATAGTATCATAAAAAATTCAGAGAATCTGGAAAAATCTCTGTGCAAAAAAGACAAGGCCAAAAACCAATATTGTATAGCTATGATCTTTAGGTCCTCAAGTGGCACCAGATTAAAAACAGACATGATTCTATAGTGGAAATCACTGCATGGGCTCAGGAACATTTCCAAAAACTATTGTCTGTGAACACAGCTCGCTGCTGCATCCACAAATGTAGGATCAAACCCTGTCATGCAAAGAAGAGACCATATCTAAACATGATCCAGAGATGCTGCTGACTTCTCTGGGTCCGAGCTCTTTTAGATGGACTGAGGCAAAATGGAAAACTGTCCTGTGGTCTGACGAATCAAAATTTCAACTTCTTTTTGGAAATCATGGACGCCGCTTTCTCTGGGCTAATGATGAGAGGGAAAATACAGGTTTTGGAGCGGCACATCTCCCAGGAAACAAAGGGTAATGCTTCAGTCTCAGCCTCGCATTCGCTGTGCTAGCATCATGCATGTTTACACTAGCTGAATACATATATTTAGACAGTAAAAATACATTTAGACGATGATAGACAGTAACAGTAATTATTATTATATAATAAAATACATTTTAAAATAAATGATTTCTTATTAATTAATTTAATATTAATAATAAACCATTAATACATTTAATGATAATAATATTATCGTGCCGATCGGGGACTGAATGGAGACAAAGGCGCAGACGTCAGTGTATCGGGGAATAGGGGGTTTAATTACAGGTAAGGCAGGCAAAACGCAGATGGACAATACAATGACCGGACTGAGGAAACAAACTGAAACGTGGACTAAATACAGAGGGCTAATGAAAACATCCAGAAACAGCTGATCATACGGGGATTCCACACGGGCGGGTTAACGAGGGGGCGTGGCACACGGAAGAAGCGGACGACGGGGGCAGGACACATTGTTTGGATACATTTATTTTCTTACTTTACAAATTACTGTTTTGATAAATGTGCTTAGATGTG
>JAOYFF010000046.1:7345009-7358106 GCA_025773925.1 Cryptomyrus ogoouensis
GTCTGGCTTTTTGTTTTTTTTTTTTTTTTTTGTTTTGCACGGGTTAAACGACATTGTCACCCGTTTGGGGGGCGTGGGGGCGCACCCCCCCCCCCCCCCCCCCCCCTCCATGGAAGTGTTCGTTTTTGCAGTGTTATGGCCAGAGCATGGAATATTGCCACCTCATTCTGCTCCTGTGTCGCAGCAGAGGACTTGTGATCCCTTTGTGAGAGATCCACCCAGGGCTGCTTGGATGGGCAGGCATTTGGCATTCCCATTCGGGCCACAGGCTCCTGTCTGATTGTGCGATCCTCCCCCTGTGATTCCTGGCCTTGCTGCTGTCTTTTGCAGATCCCAGTAATGGGCCCCGTGAATTTATGAGTGAGTTCTCTTTATGGCCGCTGTACTGCTTAAGTGAAACGGCCAGATCGGGTGTCACAGGTGATGCACTTTATCACTTTTATTCATACAAGGCTTGATGAAGGTATGGCCGACTCTCCACGGTCACACCTTTTGAATAGCTTTATGAGGTTAACTGCAGACACGAGGACCAGCTTGGCTAAGGCAGGTTTACTTTACAGCAGCAGAGCACGGCTCTCGTCTGCAGGGATGCTTGTGAAATCGAGCGGCTCTGTGTGTAACAGACCTGGAGGCTTTCTGCATTGGCGGTTGTGTAACAGCTGTACAGAACCTCGTAATGAGTCAATGAGACATTGGCATTCATTCAACTTCATCGCTGTTCTTCAAGTACCTCATTTTGCTTAGTTTTACTGTGTTTTCAGTTCCGCTTGCAATGACAAACTTGCAGTGCTTTTTACCTGTAGACCATCTTCTGCATGTCACTGCTTTGTTTTCAGTTCAAAAGGACTGCCTCTTCCACGATGAAATAATTACCAACTGGATGTTTTGCTAAACGTTTCAGGAGACTTGGGCATTGGAAATTTATTGGAAATGTAAGGCTGGCTGGCTTCCCATGAGCCCAAGGGCTTCGGAAGCCGGCAAGGTGAAGTGGGGAATTCAAGCCTTGTTTAAGCCCCAGAACTGGGACTGGAAACTATAGAAGAACTGAAGTACAAAGTCTCCTTTGAGCCCCATGAGGCTGCTGTCAGCTTTCACAGTTTCGTGTGTGTGTGTGTGTACACACCAGAGTTCTATTTTTGTCAGTAAATAATAGGCGTCAGTGTCTTTATTTATCATTTTAAATGCGGTTTTCTAGTGGTGTTTGGAATATTATGTTACTATGTTTGGCAAATAAAGGTTCATTGCTCAGCATGACTTTAATGACACACTGAAGTTAAAGCTTGTATGTGTGCTGTCTTTCCCCTGCTGGTTTAAATACGCCCTTTGTGTACATATTGAAGCATTTTCCTCTTGTTCACCTTACAAGGCAGTAAAGTTTTTAGGGAAAATCCCAGCTGTGTACAAATCTGCTAGTTACAACATTCTGTCAAAATCAGTTTGTGCATATTCTTATCTAAAGATTTACAGTTTGCTGTTCTTTTCATAAACAAATAGTTTATGCTGCAGATAGCCCTGTCGAATTTGGAACAATCCTGCTCACACTCGTATGTGGAGTGTGCGTGACTCTGTAGATGAAGGCTGAAATCCGTCGCGGGCTGGTAGTCGGATTAGGAGGGGGTGAAAACGGAGAAAGGAGACGGGCGAATTCCCGAAATCCGCCTTTCAGACAGCAGGCAGTCTCGCCGCTTGCACTGTAGTGTACAGGCTGCGATTTAACCTTGATTAGCTGGGTGGTCTCCGCCACCTGCACCCCCCAAAACGAGACATCTGGTTAACTTCAAGTACCTTTCCCTGGACAATTTAACAGGCTGGGTCTACATGCTGCTGTACGTCCGACAGGCTTCTTTAGCATCTGGCCCAGCTTTCAGAAAATTCCTACAGGAGGCGCTCTTTAGCCTCCATCGTGGCAGCTTCCCTTCATCTTAATGGATCCCCCCCCCCACTAATCTACGGACCGCTGAATATGTCACCCTACCTTGCAAAGCCAAAGTGGCCACTTCAGTGTTTCATTACAAACTTCAGAGCAGCTGTCCAGTGTGCAGCTTCAGCTGTCTGTAAGGAAGTAGTCTTGTTGTTCGGGGGAATCCAGTGTTATTGGCCCAAAGGTGTGTCACAGCACGTTCAATCATCAAGCATATACTGTAGTATTGTATGAAGTACTGTTAAATAGGCCTACAGTGTGCCATTGTTGAGATGGATATTAGTGCAGGTACTTCAGTGGGAATAATCTCGGGTTTCTTACACAGTCCCACAAACAGAAATAGAAAGTTCCTTAGTGCTGTCAGATAAATGATTGTATAGTTAATGAGACCTGCTGTCCTTGATTAGCTGCTAAAGATACTCTAGAGATTTTTTTGTAGTTTTGTCTTTACATGTTTCCTCAGCTTGTCCTGCAGACATCGATGTCTGTACAAGCTGGCCTGGGCTGGGCTGGGCTGGGCTGGCCGACCTCCGGGGTACCAGTGGTACTGTGAAGTGTCTCACTAACCCCAGCTGGATGAGTGTTGCAGCACTGGAAAGCATGAGGACCCCAGTCATAAGAACACAATTCATGGTCGATCCTTCCTTTGAGTGTCAAACTGAATTTTCTAAAATTAGATTATTGTACACAAGACAAAAATGAGTCCAGTATGACTCTTCTTTGGTACGAAATGCTCACTGTCTGTATAACCTCCTCCTTAATTTCTGTTTGCTGTGGATGTTCTTCACTCAGTCATATGGTAAAATATTATGAAACCCCAGACCGAGTACATTTACAGCTCTATGAAACGTGGCCTATTATATCATTTTAAGACCTGCCTGGCTGCTGGACATGTTTCGGGGCTTTTCGTTGTTAATCTGTCAAATTACCACTGGATGTGATTATACTGTAGGTTGATTTTTTTGCCACATCTTGTCAAAGGAAAATATTATCAGCTCGAAGTTAAAAGGTCACCTTCAGTTTAAAAGTGACGTTAATTGCATACTTTAGCTGAATCAGTAGTGGATTAATAATTGCTGCACTAGGTAAACTGATTACAATGTGTGAGCACCCAGTTCACAAGAATGGTGTATAATCAAGCATCAGTTAAATATGCCTGTAAACATCATGATTGCTGTTTGTAGAGGACAGTGAATATGGCTTTTAAAAATTCCATCTAGCTCTCTTCTTGGCCTGGGGTGAGCTCTTAACTTTGGGTGGCTTGGCTGTCTGGTGTCCCTCCCGGGCAGAGCCCAGTCTACTCTGGTCTGTCCTTGTACATGCTTCTAACCCTTCTGAAATATCCAGAGAACCACAGTCACATGCCGTACGGATTCCCTTTACTTTACAAGCCATTGAGCAGGGCTGCAGGCCTGCGAGGCTGGGTGGAGCGACTCCGCTGTGCGGAAGATGAGCCGGTGACTCATGTGGCTTTCCTGAGAAATCTATGATCTTATCAGGTCCGTTTGGCGAGTGAGCCCTGCATCTCCTGCAGGATGTGGTGCGCGCTTCCTCCTGACTAACACCTTACAGCCACATGCATGTCACCTTCCGGTATGCAGCTCCTGAGAGCGGTGCCCCATCCTGGGGATCAGTTAGGTGGGTGAGTCATCGTGAGGAAGTTTCCGCTCTCCCTGTACCCCGCCTCTGTGTGGGTGTGTTGCTAGAAATGGTGTTGCAGTAGAGCCTGGCCTGAAGGGTATGGGGGCTGGGTGACCTGCCACATCCTTACAGAGAATTCTTGCATTTAGGGAATTGTCATCGTTTTCTGTTCGCACTGTCTGTGACATTCTGGTGGTACGGGGGCCCTGTTAGTGAGCTGGGGATGTGGCACAAACAAGCAAGTACCCTCATCCTCGCCCCACCACCACCATCTAAGCTCATCTTAAATAATTCAAGTGCTCTTCAGCTGCATGGCCATTTATAGGGCTAAGGGCCAATTAGGAAGGGCTGAGCCAGAGGAGGCCTAGGCGTGTGTCTCACTGCTGCCACTTTACGTGTTTTGTATTTTAATGAAAACCCCCACTATCCAAACATGATGAAAGCTGCCTTTAAAGTCTGCATTCGTTCTTGATAATACTTTTTTCTTCATCCGTCTGCATCTCTGCCCTAATCTTGCTGTAGTTTGTCAAAAATACCTTGGATTGCATCTTGCATCTTCAGCAAACCTCTCGTGTTTGATTCTGTGTGCCTGTGATATGCCCCCGATGGTGTCAGTGTCCGTACAGGCTTTTGTTTACAAATGCAGGGTTTAAGAACACAGCCTCCACCTATCAATTAGGCCACACCAATGACAATAGTTAGATGACAAACATTAATTGATTAATGTAACATTTTACCTTGTGTACAATTAATGAATGATTACTTTTGTTGTTGTGTTTTTTTGTTTTTTTGCCGTCAAATTTCATTGACAAGATTTGTATTGTAAATATTCTCAACTGTTAAAGCTGGGATGGTTTTTTCTAACGAAAAACTTATGATTTTAAAATAATTGAAGGAAACGCAGACTAATCTTATGGTTATGCATTGAATGTCTTGAACAGCCGAAATCAAAGCACAAATCGCTTGAAATAAACTTATCATGAGAAGGTCACATTTTAGTTTTAATGTAAAAAGCAAGTTTCCTAAAAAAGTAGAAAATAGTTTGCATTTCTAGCAAACAAACTGTTTATAATGATCACATCTGTCTGGGTGAAATTGATCACTATAAGCGGATGATCATTATCAGTTTTTTCTCTCAGGCAGATTACCATCTAATTGACATTTGTATATTTATTATATGACTATAAGGTAATGAAACGGACAGCATCACTTAATACTGAATTTTGACTCTCATACAGTGCAGCTTTTTCAAATGTTTTAAAATTACAGTACTGCACAAATTACTGAACTGTGTATAATTCAAATACACTATAATGCAGTACAGTACTATACATAAAATTATAGCTTATTGTAATTTCGTTACTGCATCTCATTGGCTCGTTTTTGTTTATCATATACTTTGAGTCTATGTTCGTATTTAAGAGAACATGACTTTTTTTCTGTTATGTTTTCTGTGCATTCAGCATCAGCCTCAGATAGCTAGCCAGAAGCCGATGCCTACTGCAAGTCAGACTGTAGTAATGTCGTTGAAAGGTTGTCAGTAAGGTGGTTACACTGTGGGATGCCCAGTTTAAGCCGTCCTCCTGAAGCTGTTTTAATACTTGCAAGGGAGATTCTTCTATTCTTTTACAGCGTAGTGTAGTATTAGACTTGAAGGAAGCACTGAAAGCACTTAATGATGCAAAATTGTGTTTGAAAGTTGGGTGAAAATATATTCCATTTAGACTGCAGTAGGGCTGTAACTGTACACATATTCAACTTGTACCGCTTGGTAGAATGAATACGTTTACTGACACTGGTGAAACCTGAATGTTCTACATGGAAAACATTATGCTAATTGTGGCTGTGGGTTAGTTACAGTTAATGCTTGTTATAGTCAGTCATAATTGATGGTTTAGGAACATTTTGGTTTCCCAGTACATAACATCAGCACCGGAGAGAGAGTAGTTGAAAAGACCAAAACTGTGTTGGCTCTGTTATACCGAACTCTCATTTTAATGGAAAAGCATCCAACATGTTAACTAATTCGAGAAAACATCACCCGTTTGTGTACATGACCGTAGGAAGGCAGAAACAGCCTCTGCAAGTTAGTGGCATTTCAGATGCTTTTGTCAGACATGTTCAAGGCTATAACGGTGTTTATCGCTACAGATATGCAGCCAAATCCTGTAGAGAACACAGGATTTACATGGGATTTAGTTCAGCATGATTGTTATGATGTTATATTTTTGATTTTTATTTTTCTTATATTTACAATGTGCAAATAAGGGTCTCTTAGGTTTTGTTATTCAGACAGGTAAACAGGCGCATTGTCTTTAGTTTAGAACTGCTCCTATTTGTTTGTGTTTGCAGTTCTAATAATAAATAATCGAAAAACAAATTCTGTTTTCCTTGCTCTACTGAAATTGCATCAAACTGTTAACCTAAAACTAAGTTTTGCTCCGAATTTTGGGCACCGTTACACTCCTACATTGCACAGATGTTCAGGTGACTCTGCGCTTTCATAACAGTGACTGACAATCAACTCATAAAATTCCTTCAAGCCGATTGTAAACGAAAATAGTGCAGTCAAAACAGGCCATTAAAGGACAGAGTGAGTCACACGTAGCAAAGTCACTTGGAGCCAAACAGATTCCCGGGTTTACATCAGAGTGTTGAGAGGTTTCTGACACACAGACTGCAGTTTCTGTGCCCTGCTGAGTGACCAGCCCTGCCTCCCTGGGGGGTGTGGAGTCAGAGAAACACATCTGGCCGGACAGCATCCCTTTGACCCGCTCAAGGCCATTGATTGTAGCAGGAGGTCCTGGTTTCCCTCTCGCTGCATTGGCATCAGCATGAATTTCCTTTGTGAGCAGTGCTAAGTGTCCCTGTTTGAACTTGCTTAGTTTTTCTAAGATTTGTCCTAAGTCGTCCTTTTGGACTCAGCTTGCTAATGCTAATGTTGGTGTGCTTTGGCGTCTTTCCCAACGCCAACCAGGTGTGATGGACGAAATCAGTGTGATGCCAGGGTCAGCAGTTTCAGGGATGAGGAGAGCTACTGTAACAACAGACAGCAGTTTTATTTATAGCAGTGGCTTCTGGAGGGCACCTACCTTTGTGTCTGAATTCACCCTAACAGACTGCTGGTTGTCGTTTTCCTGGCTCGTTAATTTCCATCCCATGGGAAGGGAATAACTTTTAATCAGAGGGTGTCTGCAGCCAGGACATTCTCAATCTGTACACTCTTGGTTAATTGCTTTCTTCCTTGACATTAAATATTTCTCTTTGGTCCAACCCCCAGCCATCCATCCATCCATTTATCCCAAACAGGGTGATGCTCTGCGCTCAGTATTCTTTGTCAGTAGGCAGGATCTGAAGTAGCATAAGTGCTGAGGTTCCAGCAGGAGTCCTTTCCATTCAAGCGGTCTGAGTCTCTGCTGTGCAGCTCCAGGTCATTTGTATGCTGGACCTCCTGCTGTACTCTTATTTGCAGCATGCTGACGTCAGGTTTAATCCACCCGTGGGGGTGGGGTTGGGCTTTTGGTGCTGGGGGAAGCAGTGCCCCAACGTGGGCGTGCATCCGAGGTGTAGAAACCGCTGGGGTCTTCTCTGAACACGAGGTGTGTGAGCTATCATCACGCCGGTTCACTTTCACAGATGTTTTCTCCCTAATCACCTCCCCACCCCCGCCGGTGCCTTGGATCATGTGATTTTAAAAAAAACTGTGCATGTCCCTCCTGCTGCCCTGCTGCTGTTCTTTATATCAGTATAAGTTGGTGTGCTGTAATGAGGACCCTTGCTTGGAGGGCAGGGGTAGTGTTGTGCAGATAAAGCTCAATGTCGATTCACAGTCTCAGTGTCTTTTCTGAAGCCTCTGACTGGTGTTTCCTGCTTTCCAGTCACATGGTTACAGTATCATGCTGAAGTCTCTGACTGGCTGAAGCCTCTGACTGGCTGAAGCCTCTGACTGGCTGAAGCCTCTGACTGGCTGAAGCCTCTGACTGGCTGAAGCCTCTGACTGGCTGACTAAGTGTCACTTGTTATGAGCATCAGTAATGTGTGGATCTTATCTCTCACTGGTTAAAATGTGTGAACACCTCCCTGTCCATCTTTTACGGAACTGTGTATTGTATTCAACATCAATACAATTTCATGCTCCCCGGTCACCCAGAGGAGGATGGGGTCCCCTTCCGAGTCTAGGATCCTCTCAAGGTTTCTTCCTGCTTGAGGGAGTTTTTTTTTTGCCACTGTCGCCTCAGGCTTGCAATGGTGGGGGTTCGGGCCGGTTATATATAAAGTGCTTTGTGACAATGACTTTTGTTAAAAGCACTATATAAATAAAATTTAATTGAATTGCGTTAGCTTAGGTTACCCCATCGTGCATAGAGTTTGGTGCTGAAGGTCAGCTAGCACCCTTGATCAGTATTAATTTCATTAACAGAAACTGACAAATTGTCAATCAAGATTTTTCATTGATGGAAATGAGATGCTTCGGCATCATAAATTTCTATGATGAAACGTGCTGACACTTTCGTCAACAAATAAGAATGAGACAAATGTCAGGAAGAGATGTATTTGAAATGGATCAGAAATAGTATCTTTAGTTAGTGTTGATTGTAGTTACACATGATTGGATAATGTTAGTCTAACCCGCTTCAAGCAGTAATGTCTGTAGTAAATTCTTTATATGTGTGCAAGGCTTGGGTGAATTTTAATGGGGACCTCCTGCCTGCTTTGCGAATCTTTTCATGGGAACACCTTCCCAGTTCAGTGAATTTTACTGGCAAGATTTAAAAATTACAGAATAACATTGCTTTTCACAATACCATCAGAATACCCTATACCTGTATGTAATCTCTGGACGGTAAGAAAAATTAGATACTGCCCAAGCCTAGTCTGTGCTACATTTGGCTTTTAGTAGGAAAAAACATACTGACATATGGATAAATTTCACATTTGATACGAAAGAAAACAAGACTCAGTGCAAGCCGTGAGGAGCAGCAGTAACAGGGAAAACACCACAAACTTGAAGTGCAATAAGATGAAAAGAAACAAATTGATTTTTCATTTAATATGTTTGAAAAGTTGACTGTCACGAACTGAATTGGGTACAGATAAGCACAATCTAGTTGGTTTTCTCTAGTCTGGTACTTGTGTATGTTTTTGAGAGAGGACAGAGTTTTCATTATTCCGGTTCTATGCACTGGTGTTTTTTCTTATAATACAAAAAAAAAAATGGTGACTCGTATGCAAGAATTTTGAGACAAAATTTTGTTGTTATTTCTATTTTATTTTATGATAAAGTTTATATAAAGTAGGGCTGAATGATTTGGGGAAATATTGAATTGTGATTTTTTCTGACAGGTATTGCGATTGCAATTTGATTTGCGATATTTTTTTGAAAGTCAAGCTTCAGTTCAATATCCGATGTATAATTTAAAACATGATGCAGTATTACCACGTGAGATACCATCAAAATATTAACTGGTGTACATTTGAATGCAAGGATGAGAACTGGCACATGTGAATTGCTTCCAATGTTATACTCTCTGGGACAAAAAAAGTTTAGGACCCAGACGAAGTGGTGGAAATTAAATTAATCTGCACGTGGTGAAAGGTCATGTGACTGACAATGATTATAATATCAGATCAAACAGACAACAGAGTTGGCAGTATGGGCACACTGCTAGTCCCATGTCAGTAGGGTGTGGTGCCCCCCCTCCCCCCATGCGTGGATACATGCGGCAATACGGTGGGGAGTCATACAGCCATTGTATCCTCTCCTGCAGCAAGTTGGCCCCCAGAGCTGTTGTAACTGGCCCTCGAGATCCTGCAGATTGGCACTGGGTCTGGGTTGATGTCTGAGCTGAACCCACACGTTCGATTGGGGGAAAGATCGGGAGACCTGGCTGGCCGCAGGAGGACCTCAACATGACATGGGCAGTCCTTAGACACATGCACCGTCTTGTAGAAAGACTGTACCAGGGTGCTGTCTTGGGGGGGTGTGACATGCGGATGCAGGATGTCACTGACATAGCGCTGTGCCCGTCCCCCGAATCACTACCAGAGATGACCTGAAGTGATACCCTATGGCTTCCCACATCATGATGCCAGGAGTATAGCTGCTGTGTCTCTCCAACATTGGCAGGATTGGTCCTCCCCCCTGGCACTGCTATACATGCACGCGATGGTCATCCGTGGTAATGCAGAACCCAGATTCATCACTGAACATGGTACCATGCCACTTTTCGTCAGTTCATGCCTCCCGGATACAGCACCACGCCAAACGCAGCCGTCTCTGCGCTGGTGTTAACGGCAACCTACGCATGGGATGGTGAACCCGTAGTCCGGCTGATGCCAGTCATCGAGACATGGTGGAGGATGACACGGGGTGTTGTAGACTGTAGAGTGTCTAATACCTGTGTCCTGATGGCAGGCGCAGATGTTATGGGGTTCTGTAAATCTTGACGCACGACGATCCTCACTTGGTGTCATCTGTCTTGGGCGACAGGAACTTTCATGACGTGTGTGGGTGGCTTCACGAGCCCATTGGTTCCAACATCAGGCAACGGACATCTACATGCCCTACATGCTGGGCAATTGCACAATACCACCACCCGGCCTCATGCAAACCCACAGTGCGAACCCTATTAAACTCCATCAAGTGCTGGTAATGCTGTCTAATGCATCCAAGACATCCTAGATGAGGCAACTCCTTGCGAATCGAATCATTTACATACCCATCGCTGGTCTGCACATTTACCATATTACATCCAAATCGGAATATTACTTCTAGGTGCTTAACTTTTTGTGTCACTGAGAATATTTATTACTTTTTTAAATTAGCAGAGAACATACTTAAAATACTTATCACATAAGCTGTAACTGTGTTATATATAGGAATAATAAAAATAAATCCGTTCCAGTAAGAAAAATCAATGAGGCTCCTGCAGCTAACACTGCATGGACCCCTAATAATTATGGAGCCATTATTATAACTGAATTCCGTGGTTGTGTGAAATTAGATTTGCATACTTGTAATTTAGTTTCATACACCCATGGAGAGATTTGTGCACTTGTATTTTAGTTTTGTACACCAGTGCAGTAAAGTTTATGTTTAACAGAAAAAAAATTGTGCAGTTGTGTTTTGCAGATAGTTTCAGAAGCCACATTACTACGACTTGAGATAAGTGCACAAAGTCAATATACATGCGCTTGGAATACCGGGATTTCTGGCAACTTTGTCATGCACCCAAAGTTTCAGAAGCCAGTAACTGTCAGTCACCAAGCAGCAAGTGGGCCGGATCTGTGCGCCTCAAACCATGACAGTCAGTCAAAAATCGTTTGACTTTTGTTTCAGGTATTACTGGCTGAATTCACCTGACAAGCAAAAAGCTTCATTCACACGGATTCAGGATGGAAGAACTCTAAATACGGGGTTTTCTTTCCTGTTTGTTCACTTGTAATCCTGATTGGTAGTTGTAACGCAGCTTCTTAAAAATCTGTGACTCAAAGAACACAAGTGTGCAAAACTTTTTTGTAAACACGCACTTTGCTGCATGGATGTACAAGACTAAATACAAGTGTTTATAGCTCAGCAACAAACCAAAATTTTATTGCTGCATGAATGTAAGCGTTTTGGTTTTCACGTGTTTGTTGCTTGTGAGCATATGCGTAATCGCTTTGAGCCACTTCTGATTGGGGAGTATGACTAGCACGCGAGGAGCACGGTACACCTGATTGGTTAGAATGATTGTCACACAAGGGGATGGCAGGAATTTGCAAAACTATTCTCACAATACTTTTAAACCCTGGATCAAATGTGTCGGATAATATATGTCCTAAATCGCAGTCTTTGTGATTTGCTAATCACATTGTTTCGATTTGAAATCGATAAATTGTTCTGACCTAATATAAAGTCATTTTAGAATTTATGCAACATTTCATAATATAACCTTTACAAAAGCTAATTCTGTTTCATTAAAGACCCCCATGTTAAACACCTAATGCCATACCATAAGTGTGTATGCATGCAGAAAATTAAGTGAAAGAAATGTGAAAATTATGCATTAGAGGGTAGAGGTAAGGAGAATGTGCTGATTACAGCGTGTTGCTGCACCCACCACAAAACAAACCATCTCAGGGATGAGAACCTGAGTGCAGCCATGCAGTGAGTGATACCTCAGCACCACACTAGTCTGAATGGACCAGTATGAATTCTTTTTCTAGTGGCTGGAGTGCCAATCCTGACCCCAACACCCTCATTTCCCTGTAACTTGAAGGACCTGCTTGCAGGGCTGGATGTAGATTAACGTCATACCCAGGACAAAGCAATTGCAGGTTAAGGGCCTTGCTCAAGGGCCCAACGGAGTAGGATCACTCCTGGCATTCACAGGATTCGAACCAGCAACCTTCCAATTGCTGGGACAGATCCCTAGCCTCAGAGCCACCCACTCCACCCACTTGCTTGCCTGTGTGTTTCAGCCATATCAGCTTAAACTGAGGGCACTGAGAGCTGGAATTGCTTCCCTTGAATTCCTGGGGCTTGACTGGATCACATTTGACCATACCAGCCCCAGTCTTTGTCTCAGTGTACAGTGAATTTTTGCCATTTCTTGAGTACCTCCTCGCTCAATCTGTATATGGGTGGTTGTGTCAGTTATCTGCTTGTCTTGCATGTTTGTTCATGTTAGTCTGACCATTTTTCATGTTTCTGATTTGTGGCTGGAAAAACAGCCGTAGTAACCCCTGCTTCCTTTTCCTTTCAGTTTTATGTGCCAAGAATCTGGCCAAGAAAGACTTCTTCCGTAAGTACACATCTTAGATTTTACTGCCTTTTTCACAATCTACAGTAGTACAGAGCTTCTTGGCAGAGTAGAGATGCACAGAGAATATGCTGAGGGTGAGTGTCACTCATGAGCAGAAAGTGAGTGAGTTTGTGACCCAAAGGTTTAAATCCTAGGAGGAGCCCACCTTGTACTACTGACAAGAAAAGGACTTTATCCCGATTTCTCAGGGAAGAGAAACATTGACATGAGACAGCTGCCAGGCTTTTCTTAGGCTACGTCCGCACTGATACGTTTAAAAAAAAAATTTACGGGAAGAAAAAAAACTGCGTCCGCACTACCGTTATCAATAGCACTGCTGTCACACTGCTCCGTGTAAAAGGCAAATGATGCAGCTGTAAGAGTGGTTGTTATTGCGTATGTTTCTGACATTTTTCATTTGCACATTTGACCAAAGCTTTTTATATATTTTTAGAAGTGATTGAGCTGATACCTGGCAGATGAAATTTAATGTAGATAAATTTAAGGTAATCCATGCAGGGAGCAGAAATATGAAGTACAGATATTTTATGCGTTCCACTTAGAGGTGGGCGATAAATCAATTTTATCGATTAATTCGAATTTACAGTTCGGGACGATGTGTTTTTATGAAAATCGATTTTATTACTTATTTTACAGTTTTTGCGCCGTTGCTCTGACGAGTTGAGCTACTTTGTCGAGTTAGGCTACCGTAGTGCTAATCGATAGCCCTAACCCTAACTCTTACCCTA
>JAOYFF010000046.1:7372555-7404350 GCA_025773925.1 Cryptomyrus ogoouensis
CCTTTACTCCCAGCCCAGTATATTAATATAGAGTATTTAAACTTTTAGTTGATCTAATTAACGTATAGTTAAAACAAAGTGCCGAGTACACTAAATTAACACTTGCGTTAAATCGGTACTTTATTATAAATTATCCGACAGCGTCAGCGATAACTACCTTTAAAATAAATATAATATCAGATCAAATGGAAAACAGAGTTGGCGGTATGGGCAGACTGCTGGTCCCATGTCAGTAGGGTGTGGCACCCCCCAACCCCGGACCTGGATACATGCGGCAATACAGTGTGGAAGGGAGTTGATACAATGGCTGTATCTCTCCTGTGGCAAGTCGGCCCACAGCTGTTGTAACTGGTCCTCGAGATTCTGCAGATTGACACTGGGTCTGAACTAGGGGTGAGAGAAAAAATCTATGCATCTTTTTTCTTTCTCTAACAATTCTAAATCGATTCTCAAAGATTCAGAATCGATTCTGTGTTGTATCAAATTGTGAGTGCGCGCCGGAAACATAAACATTACAACGCTCGCCTCTTACATATGCTGCTCTTCATTTGAACAATGGACAAACTACATCCTGCACCATCAAATTTAAAATCGACTGTGTGGCAACATTTTGGATTTTGTGAAGACAAAGAGAAAGGGGTCGTTGATAAAAGCCATACTGTGTGCAAAGTCTGTCGCGCCAAATTTAAGTATTTCGGGAACACTACTAATATGAAGAAGCATATAACACAGTTCCACTCAGAGCTGCAGGAACGGACTTCGGTCCCGATCGCGCCCAGCACCGGTTTCACTAAAAGGACCCTCGAGCAAGTAGCAAAGCTTCCATCCAATTCTGAAAAAGCCAAGCGAATTACCTGGTCAGTGGCGGGTTTCATTGCCAAAGATTTGCGTCCTTAGTAATTAATTTAATTGTCTTAATTGTTCTTAGTAACTGTTCATCCTGAATATAATTTTAAAATAAAAACAATAAAAGTCTTTATTTCACTTTGTCATTTTTAAAATTGAAAGAGATTCTAACTATGAACAAAAAACATATCATTTTAAATTAAGCATATTTGCAAAAAAATGTATATGAAGAATCGTTTTGGAATCGGATCGTAGATCCCAGAATCGTAATTGGATCGGATCGCGAAGTACCTAAAGATTCCCACCCCTAGTCTGAACTGACGTCTGAGCTGATCCCTCATGTTCAATTGGGGGAAAGATTGGGGGACCTGGCTGGCCACATGAGGACCTCAACATGACGTGGGCAGTCCATAAACACATGCACCATCTTGTTGAAAGGCTGTACCTGGGTGCTGTCTCAGGAGGGGTAATGGTGCGTTCCATTTGCCTTGGGATCCGATTTTCGGATTCCGAGATTACGTCACATCCGCTAAAAACTCGGATGCATTCCAGAAGTAGCAATACCATGGACCCATATGAAAAAGCAAGATGTTTTGCTTAGCCGGACAACTTGTCAGATTTAAGGTACCTCAGTTTAAATGGCCTTTATCTTTGTTTACTTACAATTAGCCCAAAGTACCTTAAATCAGACTAATCATGAAATCCAATTCTAGCCCGGTTAATTGCCATTGTTAGCAATATCAGTTGATAACACATTACGTGCGGTGCTTTACGTATAAAACTCCGTAGCAACATGTCCACAGATAATTTGGACAGCATAGTGTGTGCAACCGATTTAATGAGCCACAAATGAGAAGTAGTGCTTAAACAGGATGACACTACAACTTTCCCTTCTGTTGACAAAGGGCGCAGCCATCTTGGATTCTGAACTTGGGATCCTCTGTGCTGTCCGAGATATTTCTCGGATCTCCGAGAAACGGGAGCATGCATGTCGTCACTTCCGGCTTCAAAACTCGGAATCCGAGTTCCGAGGGCAAATGGAATGCACCAAAAGATATGCAGACGCAGGATGTCCTTGACGAAGCACTGTGCCATCAGGGTCCCCCAAATCACTACCAGAGATGATCTGAAATCATACCCTTTGGCTCCCCACATCATGATGCCAGGAGTAATGCCAGTGTGTCTCGATCTTCACAACATTGGCAGGATTGGTGCCTCCTCTTGGTGCCACCATACGCATGCACAATGGTCATCCACGGCAATGCAGAACTGAGATTCATCACTGAACATGGTACAACGCCACTTGTCATCAGTCCATGCCTCCCGGTTATGGCATCACTCCAAATGCAGCCATGTCTCCCTGGTGTCAACAGCAGTCTATTGTGGCACCAAAGATCTTTCCCCAGGATGCTGACTCAGGTAGCTTGGCATTGATAGTCAAAACCTGGTTCCCCCTGGCTCTTGTTACGGCCCTCAATTCTTCTTGCAGCTCCTTTAGCCGCTGTTAGTGGAGGGGAGCGATTGTTCTGTAGCACACAATGGAAAGGTCTTTGTCGCATCAGGCATAGTGAGCACACTGTAATCTAATCTGTAATAACGGTAAAGTATGTTGGGCTTGTGGATGCGGTAGCAGGGTGAAATTCAGCTCACTTATTTTCATTGGGTGTCCCTCTAATAAGGAAATAATTGGCTCCTTTGTTACCATGCCAGTCACCTGCCGGGGGAGGATGACTCCAGAGAGTTTTCCACACCATGTCTCTCAAAAGACTGTTTTGCTGTCCTGTTTGGCACCGGTAGCGATCTGGCTGTGTAACGGAGTGGCTCTTATTACACGGTCTGGGACACAGCAATCTCAGTTCCCTATGTCCCAGCCCTGCTTCGAGACGCCTGTTTGGATTTAAATTCAGGGATGTCTCGCTGCTCTACTTCTGGGAAATTCAGTCTGGTCGCCGCCTGTCCTTACTCGCTCCACCATCAGGAGCTTGACATCAGTCCAGATACTTCCATCCACAGGCATTTTAACCGTGAGCTATGTGTCCATCTGGAGCAGAAAATAGCCGTCTGACTGAAACAGGTCCTGTGTTTTGCGGCCATCCTGTTAGTGACAATCATGGGATTTCTGATGTTTTTTTCTGACTCACCCTGCGTGTGAATGTTGGGGGGAGGGGGGGTCTTGCCCTCTCTGCCCGTCCCTCATGGAACAGCAGGTCTGCATTGTGACTGACACCAACCACATCTCGGTTTTATACCGCTGCCTAGGTTTAGATGTCTCATTCTAACTAAGAAATAACTCATTCTGACTAAGAAATGTCTGCTTGGTGTCAGTCATTCTTTTGGCTTGCTTTCTTGTTTTTTCCTTATATAAACCTTCCACGGGAAGAAACCTGATGAATTTTCCCTCTTGCACTTCTTATTTACTACTGGCAACTGTCCTCACACACAAAACTCTCAGTATTTCATTGAGTTCAGATGTCTTTCTGGCATGTTGGGGGAAAAAAAAAGTCTGCCTCATTGTCAACAGCCTTTCATAAGAGCACTTCCAGATTTATTACCAGGTGCTCACACGGCATGGCAGACTTCCTTGAGAGGCTGAGTCCATTCCTCTGTGGCAGAGTAAATGATTTAGTGTTTACCTCCTGAGCATGTCTGCACCGCAAACACTGTGGCATGAGAGATGTGTTTTTAAGGCACCTGTGTTCCCATTCCATAGAGTATAACAACCCAAACGCTTCTGTGACTGCACCACCACACTTATGCCTACCATCTGTGCCTTTGTTTTCAGCCTGACACTGTGACTCTCTATAAAGTCATGGAAAAAGCTCCATTGCTGGCTTTACAGTATTAGTGACTTAGACTTTGGCAAGGTGTCTAACTCAGCAGGTTTGGGATCTATGTCTCTGTCCAGAAGGTCATGGGTTCAAAGCTGCATGGCTGACAGAGTAATCACATTGCTGCTGGGTCCTTTAGAAAGGCTCTAAGGATGCTGGCTTACTGCTTTCTGGCAGCAGAAACTTTCCTGACTGGTGTGATGCTTTTGACAAATATCAGCCATAACAATAAAACCACTGACAGATTACCGTAAGTGAATAAACTTGATTATCTCATCACAATGACGCCTGTCAAGGGTGCCATTATATACTATATGGACAAAATTATTGGGACACCTGGCCATCACCCCTACAGAAAGTTTTATGACATCCGTTCTAAATCCATAGGTGTCAATATGGTGTTGGTCCCCCCTTTGCAGCTATAACAGCTGCCACTCTTCTGGGTATACTGGGAAGTGTGTCTATAGGAATTTTTGCCCATTCATTTGCAAGGTCAGGCACTGATGTTGGACATGAAGACCTGGCTCGCAATCTCCATTCTAGTTCATCCCAAAGGTGTTTGATGGGGTTTAGGTCAGGGCTCTGTGCAAGCCAGTCAAGTTTTTCCACACCAAACTCATCCAACCATGACCTTATGGACCTCACATTGTGCACTAGGGCACAGTCATGCTTGAACAGAAGAGGACCTTCCCAATACTGTTCCCGCAATGTTGGAAGCATAGAATTGTCTGAAATGTCTTGGTATGCTGAAGCATTAAGCATTCCCTTCACTCGAACTAAGAGGCTAAGCCCAATCCCTGAAAATGAACACCATGCAATTATACCTCCTGGCATAGAATAGTCAGGCAGGTAACATTCTCCTGGCATCTGCCAAACCCAGACTTATCCATCAGACTGCCAGACAGAGAAGCATGATTTGTCACTCCACAGAACACATTTGAACTGCTCCAGAGTCCAGTGGCAGCGCTGCTGTACACCACTCCATCAGATGCTTGGCATTGCGCTTGGTGATGTGAGGCTTGCATGCAGCTGCTCGGCCATGGAAGCCCATTCTATGAAGCTCCCGGCACACATTTTTTTTTTCTGGGATTAATGCCAGAGGAAGTTTGGAACTCTGCAGTTACTGAGTCAACTAACTGTTGACGACTTTTACACACTATGCGCCTCAGCAGTCGGCGACCCTGCTCTGTTACTTTATGTGGTCGGCCACTTCATGGCTGAGTTATCTGTTGTTCCTAAATGCTTCCACTTTGTAATAATTACGGTTGTCCATGGAATATCTAACAGGGAAGAAATTTCATGAACTGACATAATGCCAAGGTGGCAGCTTATAACAGAGTCAGAGGATCTCCAAAACAGCAGGTCTTGTGGAGTGCTCCCAGTATGCAGTGGCCAGTACTTATGAAAACCGGTGCAAGGAAGGCCAACCGGCAACGGGCTCATGGATGCCCGAGGTTCATTGATGCGCGTGGGGAGTGAAGGCTAATCCATCTGGTCCAATTCCACAGGAGAGCTACCGTAGCACAAATTGCTGAAAAGTTAATACTGGCTGTGATAGAAAGGTGTCAGAACACATCATGCTACATCATGTGGATTGCCAGGTGCATGTCCGTTATTTACCTGGGGAAGAGATAACATCAGGATGCACTATGGGAAGGCGGCAAGCGAGCAGAGACAATCAGTACATTTATATGCACAGCTAAATTGAGCTTCAGTTATAGCTCAACTAAGCCATTTAATCAGACTACTGTCCTTGTCCCAGTATGGGAGGGGAATAGATTTATTGACTGAAGTATGCCCTTCTCCGCTACGATAGGTGGCGATATGGCTGTTAGTATTGGGCTTTTTCCAGTTGACCTATTATGTCAGAGACGTGGACAAATGAAGTGGCACAATCACAGTCTGATCGGAAGAACAGACACAAGATCAGGATAGCATAAGAAGAAATGAAGCATTTTGTGTAATATATTATTACAGCATGGTATTGGAAATTTTTCATATATAGAAATGTGATTTTGTTGTAATAAATATTGGGGTATTTATGAAACAAAATAAGAGTTCAACATAAATTTCTCACAAACCCGTCTAGGAGTGGATTAGACAAGAAGGATGAAAATGATTATGATTGTTTCAGAGAACACATGCAGCGCTCATGCAAAAGCAGCGGAGGTAAACTTTAAGCTGATTTAAAAAAAAATACTAGATAATCTTGAAAAGGAATAATCATTAAAATTGCAAAACATGCAGTTTTTTTCCTATGACAGAGTAAAAATGTTTTTACGAGACTTAAACTCCCTGCACTATAATATCCATACCAAAAGTGAAGGTAAGAAAAAGCCTGATCTTAATCTAGCAAAGTAACAATGTAAGAATTGGATGTGCATAACATGTGATGTTGGTATTAATATCGCATGTCGCCCAGTCCTACTACCTTTTTCGAATTCAGTAAAAAAATACCCCACTTCACATTGTGATGTCATTCCAATAGAGCAGTGGAAAACCAACACCTTGAAGTACTGCACCTTTGATACCTTCTTGAAGTACCAAAAGTACGGTACCCGGTACTGTGGAAAAGCGCCCTTTAGTTGAGCGGTGATTTGGACAGTTTTACAGCACTGTACATTTTGTCTGTGCTGTACGTTGTACTCTTTTTTTCTCTCTTTTTTTGTTTTTTCATTTACAAATAAGATGCAGACTATTCCTTGTGGGCTATGGTGTTACCCGAAGGCAGACAACATTGCTGTATGGTGCTGGAGTTCACCAACCACTTCTATGCTCCAGGCTTCTTCTGTGTACCAGCTTCTTCTGTTACTTCCAGGTCTATGCACAGAGTGCCTAGGCCAGTTTGAGTCTGACTCAACGTATACATGCAGGAGTAAATCAGCTCCCAATCACATTATCTGGGTGTTTTAGTCCGACTTAGAGAAATTTGATTTAGTACGGTTTCAGACAGACTAACATATTTACATGTACGTTAAATCTGGTTTTAGTTGAACTAACACAATAATTCAATTTTCTTAGTGTGCATGTAAACGTCCTGAGTGTGATGATCTGGGTAATGTTCTGATGGGAAACCTTCGGTCCTGGCATCCATGTGGGTGTTACTTTGACACGTATCACCTACCTAAATATTGCTGCAGACCAAGTACACCCCTTCATGGCAGCAGTATTCCCCCATGGCAGTGGCCTCTTTCAGCCCACTGCAACACTGCAAAAACAGTTCAGGAGTGAACAGAGAACATGAAATTAGTTGAAGGTGTTGACTTGGCCTCCAAATTCCCCAGATCTCAATATGATTGAGCATCTGTGGGATGTGCTGGACAAACAAGTATGATCTATGGAGGCTCCATCTCGTAACTTACAGGACTTAAAAGATCTGCTGGTAATGTCTTGGTGCCTGATACCACAGAGGTCTTATGGAGTCCATATCTGAACAGGCAAATATCTGCTAAATACCTATGTCAAACTCTTGTAGCTTTTGATTGCAAATAACTAGACATGAAATGTTAAGATGACATGTGTTATTGGATTAAGATTTAAGATCATGATAACTAAGTCCAGGAAGTGTGACATATCAGTGAGGGATCTGCTGAGCCAGATAGCTTCTGGATGCAGAAGAAACCTTCACTCTTTGAAGGCAGTCATGGCCAAAATTAGCTCATTGAAGGGAGAGTAAATTAAGCAGCCTGGACAGAGGATGGAATCAAGAAGGCCAATGTTATGTTGTATTTAAGTTCATTCCTCTGATATGTGCAGTTCTACATTACATTGCTAGATTACATTTCTATGCCTGCTGAGATAACACATGGAGACCTGTTTCCAGCTGCTTAAACCTTCATCAGGGTGAAGTAAATACTCCCTTCAGATAACCTTCACACCAACTTGATGTAGCTGGGATAAGGATGCATGGCTTATGCTTTATAAATGGCCATCATCTATTCATATCCTCCATTGGGCTGCCATAAATCATCCAGTGTTACTTAATCTTTCTTTTGATTTTTTTTCGAGCATTGGGGACTTGAAGCCATGTAAACTGAATCAACAATTGCCAGGCATTATCGACTGGCACAGAATCGGTTTTATTTACTGAAGGTCACCCATTCTTTGCTTCTTGTGTCAGATCCACAAAACCAGAGACTAATTTACTTCGGCATTCAACAAAAAGCATCAACAGAGCATCACGAAATGCCTAAAACATTGCTTGGCAGAGTGTCTGAAGCCGCCGTGCGCGTGTGGCTATCGGCTTTCGCAGCTAATGAGTACAAGATGCTGGAGATGCTGTTTGCCATTGGAGGCAGACACAGTTGCCATTGGATGATGCTGTTAACGGGTAAGACTGGGTTTAAGGTTTTCAGCTGGAAGTTACTAAGACTTTCCGATGAGTCACTCTACGTGCAGCAGTTTGCTTTGTGAACAGCACTGTCTTCTGAAGCAGCTTCTGCCTTCTGAAATCAAAGGAAGGCTGTGAAACTCATTTCAATGTGATCTCGCACTGCAGTTAATGATAGTCTTGGGACAAGCTTTCAGATTCCATGCTGGCATTAAAACATGGCTCATGGTGAGATCACATGTGTACATAGGTCATTCTCAGAGGGGAGTTCATTGTTCATGAGTGAATCATAGCAAGATGCGTTTCATTTGTCTTTGCTCTTCTCTACACTGTTATAATTTACCCCCATAACTTTTCAATGGGTAATAATAAGGGTTTAGTTAAGCTACCTCATTATACCATGTTATTAGAAATTACAGTTCTTTTGGTATGCTGACCATAACCTGCATGAGGCCTGGGTCTCGGAGTGAGACCGGTCGGAAGCGTAGATTTTATGTTCGTTAGAGACGTCAGCAAGGTGCAAGTTAAAGCGAGAACCTCTTATCACGTCATTATAGCAGCTGTTGAAAACCCACATAATTACAGTCTGATCATTCAAAGTTACAACAAAAAGTAAACATTTTGGGAGAACAGGGGAGAACAGACATTAGGACTTCTAACACACATGCTTATTTCAGGTGTTATTTGTTCTCAAGATATAACACCTTTTGACAGAATTATTCCATACTCTGCAGCAATTAAAATACCTTTCAAGGCCTGGGTGATTAGTGCAAGCTGACAGCACCTGCTTTGGGGGATTTTTTTTGTAATCTGCACTGTCTTTTAATGTGCTGTAAAAGGACCATGCCTCAGGTCAGTGTTCCCAGTCCAGTCCTCAGGGACCCTCAGCCGGTCCACATCACAGACAGTCCACATTTTTGCTCCCAGTGTTGCCAACTTAACGACTTTGTCGCTATATTTAGCCAGTTTTTTACGGAAGCTTAATGCCTTCACTTGAGAAAAAATAATTCTGCTCTGTTTTTCTGAATTAATGACATAATTATCTCGGAATTTCTGAATTAATGACATAATTATCTCGGAATTTTCTGAGATAAAGTTTTCATGTAAAATAAAAATACACTATTTTTCTGAATTAACGAGACACGGTTTTCATGTAAAAAAAATAAATACGCTCTGTTTTTCTGAATTAACGAGATACGGTTTTCATGTAAAAAAACGCTGTTTTTCTGAATTAACGAGATACTGTTTTCATGTAAAAAATAAAAACAGTATCTCGTTAATTCAGAAAAACAGAGCGTATTTTTTACATGAACACCGTATCTCGTTAATTTAGAAAAACAGAGCGTATTTTTTTTTTTACATGAAAACCGTGAATTTTCAAGTGAATTTTCTGGAGGAACAAATATATCAAATACTATAACCTCAAGGAGCTCAGGAGGCTATGGAATTTTTACAATGCCATGATTTATTCGGCTACCAATAGTTTATAGCGATGCAAAATAACGGAGTGATTTGCCCTTTTAATGCATTTTTATGTATTTGAACTATATCCCGGCTTTTACTCTGAAAGTTTTTGCCTCTTATGATATTTCATTTTTGGAATTGTAACTGTGAATAAGTTTGTTTATATTTAAAATTCATCTCTTCTAAAAACTTATTGTACATTATTCCTAGACCTATAAATTCAGTTACTGGACAGCAATAAAGTGATCTTAAAAGTATCACAGTTGACATTAAATCCTCCAGCTGCATATGGACAATAATGGTTTGTTGAGGAGTGTGTTTATTTAGGACACTGTATTCCTGAGGACCCTGTACTTAAAAGTGTCCTGTTTTTGCTAATCTACCCCCTGCTGGTGTAGAGGTCTGAGCCAGCCTCTCCCTCCCTTTTCTTCCATTAATCAGGAATACTTTGAACATTTCCTTTCAGTGTAGTGTTGAAGGCCACTTTATTAGTACACCTAAGTAGTACTTGATCTACTACAAGCGTAAACAAGTTGTGCATTCTGCACACCACTGCTGTACTGACTTGTTATTTTTGCACTGGTAACCTTCCTGTGAGCTCTAGTGTGTCTGGCCATTCTCATCTGATCTGTCTCAGTCATAAAGTGGTTTTGGCCACAGAAATGCTTCTGAGAGGATGTTTTTCGTCCATTATACCATTCTCTGTAAACTTTAGAACTTTAGTGTGTGTAAATCCCAGGAGAGTGGCAGTTCTTGATGCTGGAACCACGATACATGGAACTGCATTCAAAATTGCTATGATCACTAGATCTTAGCCATTGAACGCTTAGGAAAGCAGTAGGTGAACCTCTTGACCCTGTCTGTGTGCTATATGTGGCCATTCAGTGCCGAATAACATCATTATGGCTGTCATGGGGACTGGTTTTCATCCCCTGCATTTGAGGGCTCTGAGACCACATTGTTTGGTGAGAGGTATTTGTTTGAAACAGATATTACCAAGTGTACCACCAGGGCAAGAGAGCATGTTCTAGGACATTTGTGAGTGTATTCAGGATCAGATCTGCGTTTAAGGCAGACAATCACAGTGTCTCATGATTTGGTATCACATGACAGAGACTGCAATCCCAATACAATTCTTTGGCACCAACAGTCTTACAGGCACAATCTGATATCATCATGATGAAGCCCAAAAAAACACAACCATCAGCTCTGTAAAATTATTTAAAAATTATATGTGACTTCAGAAAAAAAGCCCAAAGTCGCACATAAGAAGTGAACTTGGCAACACTTGTTTGCTTGTCTTTTTGCCCCAAGTCTCAAGCTATCACATTACGACAACGTGATTGGTCAATTGCAGCGATAGTCATGGCGCAACATTAATTTTTGTGATGTAGGGACAGCACCAATGTGATGATAATAGATCATGCCAGTCTATAAATTGTGAGGTGTCCTTTCAGGTTCCAGGAGAAGTGTGCAGAGATATAACACCCACCACCCACCTTTCAACTCCCAAGGTAGGCCTGCGGGTCAAAGTGCATGTGGACAGTTAAATCACATTCTGTAGGCATTGTCTCTCTGCTGCCCATCAGCCATGCCTCTCTGCTTTGTGGATATCTGAAAATGCACTGGCATTAAAACTGAGAAAACGATTACCCACCATTCAGGTCTAAGTCATTAATTCTGTGTCGGTTTTTATTTAGAGATCAATATGTAACAGTCAGCATATTTAGCATAGTGAATGTGGTTTGCTAAGAAAATTGTTTTAGGGTTTCAGATTGCTCATAATCTTTCTGTAATTATGCCATCAATGCTGGACAAGATGTCTTCTGTTTTTCACAGTAGTTTGCATGGCATCCCCAGCATGATTAATTTCATCTTTCAAACGTCTACCTGGCAGATTCACCTATTTTCTGGAAGCTGAACATCCTGAGATTGTTAGTGCTGTAACCTGATTCATTCACATTTCTAGTCTTTATTGTGCAATTTCAGATTCATTTTTTTCATAACCTGTACAGTCCTGTACAGTCCTGATGGTGCATGACATCAGGGGAATGAGTAGAATAGTATTGCAGTATTTACAGTTGAACTGATGACATTGTGACGATTCACGACCAAACTTTATTGCAGTAAATGCTTCATTACTATGGAACCTACCTTCTTCTGGGGCAGAACTGAGAAGCCTTATATACATATTATTGTCTATGTAAATATTTTTGTTGTATGTTTAAAGACAGAGGGAGTATTACTGATGAGATGACATGCTAAACATCAGACAGGAATTTGCGGTTTGCACATGTGTGCTGTTTATCAACTTGGAGGCTGTCGGATCCTTCATTAGACACACTGGCCAATGGGATCCAGACACTCTATACAAGGTACTCAGTCAGGCTTTATGAACCAAGTCAACCACACTATTACAGATTTTAGAAGCATAAATCTGTAAAACAGAAAGGTGGTTTTTCTGCATAGCCCTACTGCCTCACACCCCCAGGGCTGCAGGTACGAGTCCTGCCTCTGCTGTGCATTGTGGAGTTTGCATGTTCTCCCTCATGTCAATCAGGCTTCCTCAAGGTTCTCCGATTTCCTCCCAAAGTCAAAAAATATGGTGTCTCTAATGGGGCTGCATGCTTATGACAAAAATTATAATATATAATATAATCTTTTGGTCAATATCGAGATCACGATTATTTAATACGATTAGTCATTGACTTTGGAAATATGCATTTATTGAACTTACAAAAACAAAATGCAGCACAATGATTGTTTTATCTCAATTATTTAGTTTTGATAATCGTTGGAATTGAAATTCAAATTCGATTAATTACCCAGTCCTAATTACCCAGTCCTAAAGCTGCCTATTGTATGTGCATGTGTGTGATGTGTCCTCCAGTGACCTGACATCTCGGTCGAGGATGGCCCTAGCTTTGTCACCTGTGCTACCCGGGATGGGAATCACCCCCATCTTCCCAGAATGAGTGATTTTCCATGACTGATGTAATATAAAAAGTATACTTCCACTTCTGATTATGCACTTACGTCTGCAGACATTGACAGCCACCAAATGATAATCATACGCATGAACACACAATAAAAAATCTTAAGGTCAGACCTGACCATCTCCTGGAGGCTTTCAGCACGCCACACCAACCCAGTGCAATTTGCCTGTCAAACATGAGAAGCTCTGCCAAAAGAACACATCAGATATTGATTATCTAAAGATGGACAGATTGCTGATAGAAGCCTCTAATGACTCACTCTGCATGTACAAAATACTTTCAAGTAAGGTCATAATATCTTATGTGGCTTCTGATTAATCACCAATAACTTTTTCATGAATTTCGTCAATGTCAGAAGCAATGCCCACTGTTAATGATGCAACTGAATGCCTCCCTCTTCCCAAGACCATCAATCTTCATCCCTTTCCTCACCAATAGTATTGAGCCGTGGGTAATGATGAAAAGTACCGGAGACCCAAATAAGGTTTCTCCACAGGGTTGCTGGAATCACTGTCCATGACAGGTTGAGGAGTTTGGAGACCTCCAGGGACCCTGAGACAGAGCCGCTACTCTGTCGGATCAAGAAGACTCAGCCCAAGTGGTTTGGGCATCTTGCAAGGATGCCATTGGGATGCTCCCAAGGGATCTGGGCACGTCTGAATGGGTGAAGACCCCATGGCAGACCCAGGACATGCCGGGATTATACGTCCCTACTGGCTTGGGAACATCTGGGAATCTCCCAGCATGAGCTGGAGTCCATGGCGATGGAAAAAGACATCTGTTCTGACCTTCTCGGCATGTTGCCACTGCAGCCCTCACCAGGAAAAGCAGTGGGAAGAAGATGATGATGTCCTGTGATTCCGAATGGGACTTAATTACGTCAATAATCTATTTTATATGGGTCAGTTTGTTTTTTTTATACAATTTAGAAAATATAAAGCACCCATGACTGAAAAATATATAGAAATATTAAGTTTTACTTTCCTGATACTTTCCTGAAAGTAATATTAAGTGCAGAGGCCAATATTCCGAGGCATGAAGGAAACTATTCTTATTTCTGCATTTATGATGTCTGGAATCTCTTCTTGCCTACGGATAATCACCTGTACAAGGGAATGTTTATTCCATATAAATGAAAACATAGACGGATTACAAATCCCTTTAATTCATAACGTGTATGGTTGTGAAATTTAATGATCTGACCCAAAGATTTCAAGTTAAATGAGATCCATCATAAATTTAATACAGATTGCAGCAGATGTTGATTTTAGAGAGCTGGACATGTGGAATGTGATGTATTAAATGTGTGCTCTTGCAAACACACCCTAGTTGTGTATTTCCTACATAGTGTCACTGTTCCCAATTTGTATAGTTTGTTATAATAATACAGGTTGCAATTGATCAGATAAGGAACCTGAAAACAGACATGAGATACAGAGTGAGCTCTAATAAGTAAATCAACAAGGAAATGGAATTTACTAACAGCCTTTATAAATGGGAAAATTTGTTATGCATTGTGTTCAACAAATTATATAATAATAATTACTCAACATATTATACTTGATTACCAATTTACTTTAACCTCAGCACATGGACAATAATAACTGAGTTTCATTATAGTAATACACATAACTGCATTGATTAAGACTACATTTCATTCACTCTCCAAAATGACACTCTCCTGACTGACATGCCACCCAGGGTACTCCCTGTAGTGTGTTCCACTGGACAGATGGACAAGCGATCTGAAAGCAATGCCTGTACTTGAGGCTGTAACAGCAGGTGAAACGTCTTTTTGAGGCCTCCTAGGCGTTTAATAGTTTTGAGGAAATATCGAGTTTGGACATAAACACCTATAAAAAGCCACGTCTGTGGTAACTGATCAAGCTTTCGCTTCGCCATCCGTTTCACCAGCCGCTAATGGGGTTTTAGCAGATCTCCTCTTTTCATACTTCTACAGTTCTTTTGCTTTTCCATATAAAGGCCGCAGCAGCTATTAAACCTGTGGTTTTGCAGATGACATTTTTCATTTTTTTCCCTCGTGCGATCTCAAGGCTGCTCTGGAGGAGACACGCTGTTCGGTCCACAACTTCATAAGCAGAACCTACCACTTGGACGTCCTCCGCAAACAATGGTCATGCAGCATTGCGTGTCTGGAAACTACTAGCTTACTTGTTGCCAAACCTATTGTGTGCATAAAAAACTGATATTCTGTCTTCTTTCTACTTTCAAAGGTTTTCTGCCTGTCATGCTTCCATTTCTTAGAATTTGAAGTGGTATGGTAAGTATGATATAATTAAACAGAATAGGATAGAAAATACACATCCCATCAATGATAATTCTCCACTGATCCAACCTCAGAGTCGTGAGGACAGTGTTGGCTATGAAACCTATGTAGGATAATAATGCAATTATGGGGTATTTGGTGCTGTTTTGGAAATGAGGTTCCTTGTGTGTATCCATCTACCGTTTCTGTGAAAGCTTGTTGTGCTGCGGCAGCTGTGCCCTGCGTACTCTGTCACCAGCATCACCGTCACTCTTTAAACTGTCACATTACTCCGCTGGGACATGGAGGAAAGTGAGGGAGACCTGGTCATTCGCGGATGGATGGAGTCTCACATTCACAGTTTGAAGCCTTACCACCATTTTATCAGCACAGGTGTTTCACTTACTGAAAAGACCTTCCTTCGATCTTAAATAATAATCATACATAGTCTAGATTAATCCTTGGTTAATTACATGGATATTTAAAACATCTTTGACTGATGAAACACGTCCATAGACATAATGTAACCACAAAACAAAACTGATACGTCGAAATATTACAATAATACAACAGTGATAACGAGACGAGCTAGTTCTCTGTTTGTGTGAAAGCCTACATGTGGTCAGAAGTCACCTTGAAGCGATCCATCAACTAATATTTTTTTATATATAGGTTTACACATGTGCAATGTGTAAAAGAAAAAATATGGAAAATAAGAAAAATGGAAATAAGACCATCTGTACTTTCCCCGCGTAATATCGTATAGTTTGAAAGAACACCCTAATAATGTTTAACCTGTCAGTTTTACTCCTTTTAAAGGATGTACGTCATTTTCCAGCACTTTAAAATACGTTTGTGCGTCCTGAGTACAGCTACAGACCCGCTGGGCAGCAGACATCAAGAACAGGTGGGTGAAACGGTAGCGTTGGTGGTCGATTGTCGAAGTATTGTCATTATCTCCTATTTCTTTTTGATTTGAAGTTAACCTCAATTTAGACAAAAGTCTTTTATATAGGATGGCTGGAATAAGCGCAGCGTAATTAAATCAACCCGAAATGCATAGATCGACTCCTTTTTAGAGAGCTTAGGACACTTTGAACATTTAATTGTATATGCGATGCAGAATATTCTCCAAGGATAGTACAAACTGAATAATGCATGCATTGGAAAATTTAATTTAAAAAATCGCCACACGATTGAAAGTGTCGTTGCGTGGATGAGTTATTTTCGGAATCGATTAATTTGCTTTTAGAAGTTTTATCTCAGATGCTGTCGCTTGGAAAACAGAGGCAGTGTGGTTTGTGCGCGTTTGACTTTTTCTTGCAGGAAAAGCAACGTTCATCTGAGCGTCCTGTGGCGTTATAGGGTTTAATTAAATGTAACGTCCACACTTCGAGCAGCTGTAATTCCTATATCTTAACGGTGGCGTACGTTTGTTTCTGTCCCTAAAACAGTCAGTATTTTAACAACCTTAGGAGACAAATTAGCAGGGTTTAAATCTTATCATCGGTGGATAGACATGTCTTTTAACAACACGGCAGCGATTTCCAATCGGTGTAACGTTTTTTGGTATGGTTAATTATACAGTCATTGCCATTTTTTTTGGGGGGGGGCATGTCTTTTCTCTACATTTAATTTTAATATCAGGCGTTTGTTCTTAAGACATGCCACGATATATACTTGTGTACTCAGTTTAAGACAACCTGGAGTACAAAGCAGTTCTGATGGTAATATAAGGATCTGACTGGTAATGGTGAAATTCTATATTGTATTTCCTGTCATAACTGCTTTAAAATGCTTTACTCCTGGGTTTAACCCCAATGCAACAGTGTTTATGTAGGTGAACTGCTTTGATTTTATATTAAAATATTTGTTTAAGCAATGGCATTCATATAACGTTATCACAATAATGTACCTATCCCACTGTTTCTGTAATAAGAAACAACTAAATATAAATGCTCTGATCTTTCATAAAGTATGAATAATTCAGTGATGCATCATTACAAATAGACTTTTGAATTATTTATTCATTTGAGATCTGTGTGACCTCCAGAGATTGTCTTACTTTAATTTGTAGTTGAAGTCTTTCTGGGAAAAAGGATACAAAGCTGGACTGAAAATGACGGACTTTATACTATTAAAAAAAGTTTGTAGTGATTGGGAAAATGGAAAAACTGACCAATTCTGGCCTGTCTGTAATACCCTGTGGTCTAATAATGTGACTGATTGCCTTTGCTGCATGCTACATACCCGAAAGTGTCTTGGTGGCCGAACTTCATTGTACCGTATCCTGATTATCCGTGCTTTGTACAGACAGACAGGGCTGTGCCAAACGCAGCACTACGGGTCACCATTCTGTGCTCGGGTGGTACGGCTCCCGTGGGGATGGGAATTTGCTTTGTCGAAAGTGCCTGACAAGTAACCGTCCCGATGAAAGTCACTGTACCTACAAGGGATCAAGGGATAATTAAATAATTTATCACCGATTTAATGATGGCAGCCTGCACTGACTTGCACTATTGGTCATATTTTAAATCCTGTTTTTAATTAAACTTATGTATGTTCTTTGTTGTCTGTGAATGTATGCACCAATACTGCCAAGACAATTTCTAGTACATGTAGGTGTACCTGGCCAATAAACTGACTTCTGATTCTGATAATGTGTTGCGGTCCAATCACAGTGCACATGCAGCCTTATAAATGACTAATGATGATTAAGAGATTCACGTGCCTCAGACGAGGGCGTCTGTATGATAGAGCGGTGATCTAAGGTTGGCATCTGATGCAGCTTTCTAATGCCGTGCCGGCAAGATAAGGAAACATGGTCTCCCGCTTCAGTCTTGGCCTCCTCTGGTGTGTTTCTCAGGAGAGTTTTTGCAGTAAAGCCGACTGCATATTAAGGGTCAGCTTCTTGTGATAATTTGCATATATTTATGCGTTTTACGTTTCTTTGAATGCATGCCTCCATTTTCGTGCTCACGAGACTGATTGGGTGTATTTTTTATCTTGATGGAGGAAGGTGTCAGGCCCCCGTGTGTCGTCAAGTAGCAGAGCGGTGGCGTCTGCCAGACTTCACCGAAGTCCGTGTACGGTCGATGGCCGCAGTGGGTCCCATCGCCTCATTGGCTGACGTTGATAACTGCCTCGCCAAATGGCTGCGAAATTAAGGAATCACCTCTGGAGGGTAATGGAGGTTTGGGAGACTGGCCAAGAGGAGAGACCTGAGCTGATGGTATCAGAGACACTTAATAAAATCGAATGGGTGGGGGGGCTTCATTTTGCAGGACACTGTTACTATAAGTGTCTCCATTTGTTCATGGTTGTTCTCCAGCCTCTGATTTCTGCTTTTGACCGTATCGGTTTATTTCCCAGGTAACATAAGCCCAGGATTTGTTTCCCGGAAATGCTCATTTCGAGGCTTGCTCTTATCTGTGCCCGTGGAACCGTCCGAATGACCTTCTATGGTCCATGTGCGGCTTCCTTCACCTCTGATTGGCAATCATACTGATGTGTTAGCCCCCTCCTTCCGAAAACACAATCACAGAGAGCCGCCATGCTAATGTAATTAGCTAATATCTGTAATTCAAGTGGCACAATGTGGAAACAGAGTGCTGCTGCCCACAATCGTCACAATACAAAGGAAATGGCAAGTAGTGAACACCTAATGTGATGCTGGCATTTCTGCTGCCAGCTAGCAAACCCTTGCTTTATTGCTAGATTCTTATTGTCCTAAGGGCATATTTTTGACAAGGTTATTTGTTATATAGGTTCTACGTATTGTGATGTTGGCTGCCAGGCTTGTGTGTATAACTCTAGTCTAAACAGTGATGCACAGATTTACTACATATAGGTGTGAACCAGAAATGAATAATTACTTATGTATAGTTTTAGCACAATCGAATGACCTTTGCAATAAGTTTATAAAGTTTTTAATCAGAACATGCCACGTCAGAAATGCGTCCATTAAGCGGTCTGCTTCTCAGTTTCTTTGCACAGAAAAAATCTTTTTTAGCTCTCTGAAAACGCACAGCACTGCTTTTAGACCAGTTACTGATTTACGACATCTGCTTTGTACTATAACTATATAAAGTCATGACAAGTGACTGACTATTAAAAAGAGGCAATATTGTTTTATGACCTACTCTCATTACATCACAATCAAACAATGAATGATTTTCGCTTTAATACAGATTAGATTTTACATTGTGTTGTTCCAAAAAGTGATTATACTCAGCTGGTCAAAATAATCCTTTGGAATACCATTTTTTTTTAAGCAACAAGCTAGCAAAAATTTTATGTTTAAACGGTAACTGGATGAGGTACATAGGATGTACAGACCTAGAGGATTGCAGTTTTCCATTGCTGAAGGTTTTGTTGAGACCTGCCAATGCATTTTCGTAACTGGATAGCGTAACTCTAGCCTATAATTTCATTTGAACTCGTGTTCTGGTAAGATATAGCACAGCCATGTTGTCGATCTGGATGAAGGTGGTCCTGCCTGGTGCAGCTTGGGCTTGCAGTCCTGCCATGAAGCTGAACCTCTTAACCTGACAGAGGTGCCATTCACCACTTGACCCACCTATCAGAATTGTGTGGAAAAATCAATGCTCATCCTTTCCTGTTGGGGTGGCTTAGCTCCTGCTCTCATTGCTTTTAGCAAGTGGTCTATGGCTCAGCAGGTTAAAACACTGCCTGTGATCAGAAGGGCACTGGTTCCAGTCCCAGGTTTGACAGAGTGATTGCTCTGGGGACTGTCTGTCCCGGCTCTCTTTCAAAAAGGTATGTCACTTTTGTTAAAAGCATCTGCTAAAAAAATGTAGAATTTTTCTATAATGCCTTCACCCAGAAATGATAATGGAGATGTATTCATTTTATCCCAGCTGATGTTTTTTTCCACAAAAGATGCTTTTCCTTTTAATTAATGGTGATTCCAAAGTGCCCAGTTGTTTGATGTGGGGGCTGGACCTGTTTGCTCTGCAGCGAGATTCACCCTGATGCGCTCTAACCTATTTGAGTGAGAGCTCTGGTAACGCGTGAAGCCCGACTTCCCAGATTTATCGTGCGGATGCATCATCTTCTTAAAAAGGAAGGTTCATTAGCAGGGAATGTATCTTCTGTCTTTCAAAGGCAAGAAGTCCCACTGTCCTCTTGCCCTCTCAGCTTCTGTTGTGTTTTCTGAGGTCCTGATCTTACGGCGTTTATCTGCAAGCGAATGAGGCCTTCCTAGGGAAGACGGCCTGGCACAGTTATGGCGCACTGTAAAAGATTCAGACGTCTTGGCTACACTGTGCTGTCTGGTAATGTTATCATCCCCTGGGATGACAGGAGGTGACTGTACATTTTGCGGTTTGCTTGCAGACGTACTACTGGTACTGATTGAAAATTTCAAGCATTTGACTTCCCTAAGGGAGAAAGTAAACTTTAAAATATCTTTTAGCTATACCTGAAATTAGGGTTGGGTACCACTTTACAATAAGGCTACCGTTATAAAAGGTTTAGAAATGGCTTATAATCAGATTATAATTAACTTGTTTATAATTGTCTTATATATATAAATGGCTGATATCAAGAAATCCTACCAATGGCTAGGGCCATTGGTAGGTGTTGGTTGGTGTTCAGGGCCTGCACAGGAACAGGCCCTGAGCACCAGAGCAACAGAGGCCAAAATCTACCACACCAGACAAGACCCAAGGTGTAGGCTATGCAAAGAGGCCCCTGAGACAATCCACCACATAACTGCAGGGTGTAAAATGCTGGCAGGGAAAGCATACATGGAACTCCACAACCAAGTGGCTGGCATAGTGTGCAGGAACATCTGTGCAGAGTATGGACTGGAAGCCCCAAGGTCAAAGTGGGAAACGCTGCCTAAGGTGGTAGAGAACGAGCGAGCCAAGATCCTGTGGGACTTCCAGATCCAGACCGACAAAATGGTGATGGCGAACCAACCGGACATGGTGGTGGTGGATAAATAACAGTGCAAAGCCGTCGTAATCGATGTAGCAATACCAAGTGATGTCAACATCAGGAAAAAGGAATACGAGAAAATAGAGAAATACCAGGGCCTCAAAGAAGAACTTGAGAGAGCCTGGAGAGTGAAGGCATTGGTGGTGCCCGTGGCCATCGGGGCACTCGGGGCAGTAACCCCCAAACTGGAGGAGTGGCTAAAGCAGATCCCAGGAAAAACATCAGACGTCTCATTCCAGAAAAGTGCAGTACTAGGAACAGCTAAGATACTGCGCAGAACCCTCAAGCTCCCAGGCCTCTGGCAGAGGACCCGAGCTTGAAAAAAAAGGACAAGACCACCCGCGGAGGGTGAGGAAGAGCATTTATATATATATATATATATATACAGTAAAACTGGTCTAAGTCGCTGGCTTGTAACTCATCAATGTGCACAAGTCGACGCTCAAGCAAAAGTCCTGATTTTTCCTAATGATGTTTCCTTTAAAATTCCTTGTGTAAATCGCCGCTTGTAAGTCGTCAAATTCCCTTAGTCGTCACCTAAATCCCGGTCCCGAACAACACAAATGAATGGATTTTCCTACCTGTAAGTCGACACCCCAATCGCTGCATTCCCGCCGCCTGCTTCACACCACGGCAATGTAGAAACGGGGAATCCCCACCTATCGCACTAGTCGCTCCCTGGTCTTATGTCTCGCGTGTATAGTGCGGTGTAGTAGAGGTATGGTGTTATATTTACTAGTCGACAAAACGGCGAGATAGACATGTCGCCGAAGTGTCGACTTATGTGTATCTCGTCAATTCTCTAAGTCGTCACTTTTAAGCTGGTCCCGCGAGTGTCGACTTAGACCGGTTTTACTGTGTGTGTGTATATATATATATAATTCATAGTTGGGAAAAGAGCCATAACAGGCATTGGGAACCAATGCGTGACCAACATTATTACCGTCTCATGCTACGCTCTCAATACCTGTCCCCAGCTGTGCTCTTGTGCTTAATAGGACTGTGGTCTTCCTCAGTTACACCTCCAATAGCATAAATGGTCTGCCTTGGTCTTTCCCATATCCGGACAGCTATAAATAATATTTTAGTGATGGAGAGTAGGGTCCAGTCGCAGAAGAATCCATCACTGTTTATTGGCAAAAATACCAAAACCATAATCTTAATAAACCGAAGAATAGGGTAAGGGTCTGAGTACACACTGAAGCGAAGTCCAAGTCACCATACAAGAGAAGGGTCAGGGTCAGACAAAGGGTCAATAACAGACTGGGGCAGCCCAAATCGAAGCGGTCATCATGCAGTGGATCGTAAACACGAGTAAATGGTACACAGTAATCACAGGGATGAACGCTCAGCACGGAGTAAACTCAAAATAGCATAGGATAGGAACCAGGTAAGAGGATCAGGGCAGCGTCGCTGGTCTGGGCTGGATCCCACATCCGGAATTGGCCTGGTTAGGGCGCGTGACAGGTATCAGCTGTACTAACTATTTAATCCTAAAGAATCACTATGAGCTTTTTACTAATACAGATAACCAATATATTTTTGTGTAATATCATTGATGTCGACACTAATAGCAGGCTGACCTCTCAGCCACTTGCCAAGTTAGTATTAAAGAAAAGATCGATCTGCTGGCCAGATTTAATGAAAATTATAAACTTGTTGCAGGGACCCTGAGATCTCCTCTAAGTAACGTCTCATTCATTATTTTACTGGATCGTCTCGTATTGTAAAATGAAATGCTGTGTCCCTTACTGAATCGATACAAGAGTATCTTGCAAAACTTTTGTATTTTTATGTTTATTTAATATTTATTATAATTGCACTGTGTCCAATGATAGTACAAAGGGTAGAATAGTATAGGCCAAGCTGACTATAAAAATGTCTGCTGAGCCAGGAGGGTGGTGTGCCGGCAGATCGATCATTCCATTTCCCTAGTGTTCAGGCCCCTCCCCTTTCTCTCCCCAGAAACGGGCCTGCCTGCTTGTAGTTTATGTCCTGCTACCTATAATATAAATATTTAAATTACCAGGTAAGAAATCGATATTTTGACATTAGAATCGAGTTTCAAAATGAAAACATTTGGATCAAAAGAACCAATATTTCAGTATTCAATCTGCACATCCCGAATCCATATACTTCTTCAAGCATGAATACCAGGAAGGTCTTCCAGCAAGCGGGTTCAGGTTTAAACCATCAAAACAAGTTTTAACAAAAAAAGTTACATTTATGTACAAAATTCAGTCTTCCAGCTACAATATTCATATATATTCCATAATATTTCATCAATAGCAAGCAACTCCCCTTGGGTTTCCAGATTTCTTTACAGGTGAATTTTAATTAATGTTTGTATGTTCACATATGCACTTCATAGTCAACAGCTGTTGTTCACTTATAGTCACTGGTGGTGAATGGACACAGTGCATTCACAGTCTCCTGTAGTCTAATGCTTAAAGTCCACTTTATTGGACAAGTATGTCATTTATGTTCACTGCTATTATTCCATTAATTCTACCCTTTATACTTTGAACGGAAACAGTGCGGTTATTAATAGTAACGCAAAAGTATCACGAGCTCTTGCAAAAAGACTAATTATTTTTTCCTTCCATTATTTTTTTTTCGCATCTAAAAAATAGAAATGCCTAAATTAATGAAGAGTTGCGACTACTGACAGTGTATGCTTCTGAGGTTTTTTGAGGCAAAGGGGGATGGATATTATTATTGATCCCGATATTTTTAAATGAACATATTGCATATTATTTTTTTAGATATCACCCAGCCCTAGGATATATACACTGATGCTTCCCCAGACTGCAACATCCCTAGATGCAGTACAACTTCTTTATGGAAGGAAATCACAGCATTCAGAAGAGACCTCCGGAAGTCCACGCCAAGAACCAACAGTGATAAGGCAACATACTGCCAATCCATTAGTATTCTTGAAAATATTCCTCAAAGTAATATTTAGGAACTAAGTCTTGTTTGTCTGGAACGAGGGCCGGTCCATATCCAGATTTGTAAAACAGCATAAATCCTCAGCTCCACTATCTTAATTTACTTATCTGTCTGTGGCTGCCTTTGTGAAACATCTTGACTCATCTCTAAATATAAAAGCCTCCTCTTAGGAGATAACTTGCAGCTGTAGACTGGTTTTGTGCACTTTTATTCTGTTTACTATCAGACTCACTAAAACCCTTGAAGCAAATACTGAATACAGAGGTCCATAGTTCAGGTCCCTGAAATACAAAAAATTATCATGTAAATATAAGAACTCTGAAACAAAAACTCATATCCAATCAGTGGTGAATAGTTCAGGTCCAGAAAGGAAAAATCCAGACCAAGGTTCTGTTTCAACCAACCAGTTGAGTATAAAGAGTTACAATACATGAGTATAGAGACACCAATTAGCCTAGCTGCACGTGTTTGGACTGTGGGTGGAAACTGAAAAGAAAATGTAACATATACAATATTTATACAATATTTAGTGCTAAAAAGCAGCCATATGCTTTCATTATTTGACTTTCTACAGAATAATTTTTAATAACCAGCAACACACCTGTGTTTGCTTATCTCCTTGTTTTTACCTCAAAAACAGGAAGCAATTAAGTCATAGGTGTGATTAATGAACCAGATTAAATTAATGTAATCTACAGTTTTAATTTACATGTGTGCATCTGTCGTTATCAGCTCATTAGAAAGGAACTGAAAGTGAATTTGTTAAAGCTAAAAGATGCACCAAGGGTGTATCTGTGTTGATTAAAATGAATCTAAATCCATATTATAAGGTTATTGTTACATTATCCTTTATCGGTACATTCTGAAATGTTTGTCAAAGCCAAAGGCCAAATAAAAAGCCCTCCATCCATCCATCCATCCATCACCGTAACCGCTCAGTCCCAACAGGTGGGGGGGGAGGGGACCGGAGCCTATCCTGGGAACAAGGGGCGCTGGCGGGAACCAACCCTGGGCAGTCACCAACACACCGCAGGGCGGCAGAACACTTCAAACAGCCAATTAGCAGCTGGGAGTCGTCCTAATTTAATGTTTCACTCTTTTGTGTTTAAATAGAGAATTCTCCATTCACTCCACTATACCTTTATTGAATTATCTGTGAAGATACATTCAACAGAAAATTTAGCACTCCTTGTAACTCAAATGTCCGATTACAAAAGGATCTGACATACTAAAATGAGCAAAGCAAATCTTGCCATATAGAATGGAAGCTGCGTTGTATCTCACCATTTCATATTATTTTATAATTGCTAAAAGTCAGCCTTCTTTGTTAGCTAAGTTAGTTACTTATATGACTGAATAATGAAATTAAATGCTGGTCTTTGGTTCTAAATGATTCAAGTTGATGCTAACATCCTGTCCTTACATTGTATGTTAAAAAGGAACACTTGCTTAATATTAATATTAGTATTAATATATTGCTTTTTATAAATCCTCAATGAATCGCAATTTTGAACACCCTAATAAACTGCATAAATGCATAAAAAGGAAGATCAATTTTAAAAATTTCTTCCCAAAGACACCTGCTTTCCGAGGCCCAACAAAGCGTAGATTGGCTGCCGGAAACGTTTCACTTCAGGGCATCCAAGGAAATGACTGTGTACAAATCGCTGAGTTTCCTGCCCAGAATATTCCTCTGATAGATCTGAAGCCAATGAAATTCCGCTTCCCCTTTCGTGATCTCTATTTCATAGCTTGCTGTGTTGGTCTACAGTAATATTACTATGGCGCTTGCAATATTTTAAATATACATATACATATATATATATATATACACACACACACACACACAGAGCAATTTCATATATTAAAAAAAAGACTTGTTACGTAGGACTTACAGCTTACAATAGAACTCACACATAGCTTAGATACAAAACTGGTATACTTTCTGATTAAATAACCTTCAGGTAAAATGTAGCAAAAACCAACGAGCAAAAGTTACTTCTACATATATACTTTCTACACATTAAAAAATAAGTATATATATCCATATTCCATAATCACTTATCCAATGCAAGGCCAAGGGAGATTGGAGTCGATGCCATGAAGCAAAGGTTACCAGGAAGGAGACATGGTGGTGAGGATGCTGGTCTGTCCCGGGGTAAACACACAAACATGACCCCATATTCACAGAAACTCTGTGAAGCACATAGTCCTGGGTCAGAAACCGCTGCGTCTCTCAGAGGTGACGGTGATGCCCAGGTAATCATGCTTTATTATCGGGAAAAAACAGACCTCAAAACTGACAAAGATTAAGAAATATGAGAAGGAATCAACATGTTTTGTTTCCCAAGAGAACCTCGCTGGTGTGATTATACTGAGCATTGGCGGCTGTGCTGTCTCACGGTCCAGGCCATTCACAGCCAGCAATTTTTAACTGATCAAGACTGTGAGGGCAGACAGGGGTTGCCAATAACAGGCCACTATTTAGCAGACAATAAGTCACAAGACATTATAAGATCTGGCACAGCGCGACACTGCACTTTCCAGATTCGTGACGGTTTTCACAATGTCCGTTCCAAGGCATCATTAACACCAGGTCACACCAGCCTATACGACAAGCCAGAACCATAGGCTGTTATGGCTTTGCCACAGGTCAAGCAGACTGAGTGTCTAAGACGCATATGACCAATTAAAAAGTCCAAATTCCATAAGAAAACCTGCCAAACTCATAGAGGTCATGAGTTATACATTCTACTAATCTAAAACTTTCATAACCCTTTCAGCAACCCTGATAGATCTATGCGCAGCACACCAGGTTCAACTAAGTCTGTTCACTAAAATGTTACTGCTACAAGAGAAATTTCTCCATTGTTAACTTGTCTCGAAAGATGGCACTTATTTAAAGTCAATTTCAAGTCTTGCTTAGGCTGTGGATTGCAATAAAACCATGCAATAAGAGCATGCATCAAAACCAGACCCTCTGTCCAATGTTCTGATTTATCATTCAGTTGTAGGCATTATCTCTAATGGCTTCCACAGATATTAGACCATTAACACAAACACTATGCGGGATACTCAAAATATGGAAGAGCAGCACTACAGTATAAAACAACACACCGCATCAAAAGATTGTCCTTGCTTGGATTGTCCTTGGAATTAAAGCCATACAAATGAATACACAAATCACTTGACAATATACCAAGCACTACAGATACAAATGCATCTACATAAAAAAATGCTTCATGAATTCAATCAGAGCACAATCAGGAATTTGGAGCTGACGGGCTGGCCAAAGAGATGAGTTTTGTGATCTTGAAAATTGGAAGGGATCTTGCTATCTCAGGGGAAAATCATTCAAGCACACAGAGGGCAAGGTCAAAAATGGATGGAATTTTGATTTCCGAGTTTTCAGAACTGTAAATGCCAACTGACCCAAAGTAAAGGGACAGAGTAACCTAGAAGGGGTATGCCGCTTGGTGGCATCTTGTAGGTATGATGGTCTGTCAATACTATCTTTCATACTAGTACCCAGGTCTAACAAAGAAGTCAAACCAGAAGTGGAGACACGTATGTACATTTGGGTGAGTCAGATGCATTGGTAAAGCACAGAAGTTCAACCATCATGATTACAGCTGCAGTTCTTAAATCCCGAGATAAGGCTTTGCTTTACGATGGGTAAATAATTTGATTGGACATCGGCATTTGTGGTAACAAGTTTAATGTTTTAACTACAGGGTGTGACAAAATTAGGTATACGGTATTTTAAAAAGTAGAGGTTCTGTTTTACAAAGTAATGAATTTCTTTTACAAAGTTATTTTTAAAGTAGGTATGCAGTTCTTATTTTACAGGACTGATTGGGTCACATTTAGTCTCTTAGGTGTTCGAAATGTCCTCCGTCGACGTTGGTACTTTCCTGGAGCCTGTCCCTGACACTGTGACACATATTAGCACGCAAATCCCAGTTAGCATCAATGTCCACAAATGCTTGCAAGATGGACTCATTCAGTTCATCCACTTTGTGGGGCTTCCTCTCAAAAATCTTCTCCTTTACCACACCCCAAAGAAAAAATCCATGGGTGTCTGGTCAGGTGAATGTGGTGGGCAGTCAGTGCTGCGACCTCTCTTGATTCAATGCCTAATCTGAACCTTTACTTTGAATAATAAAAAATCAGGTGTGTTTGTCATTTATGAAGATACTGGGCCCAAGAAGTAGCTATTGATGGCAAGTGTCAGTTTGGAGATGATTGGTCTGTGTAAACGAGTGTAGCTGGGTAGAGTGAACAAGGCCATGAATCAATGCCAGCACCTCTGTCCACTACAGCTTTGATTGATCATCCAGCATGCAGTTTTAATTCAAAGCCAATGGCATAATTTTCTATGGCTTCTATAAATACCTGGCACAAAGGAACTGTGTGAACTGAAAATGTATTTTTGCTACTTAAATACATCCTTTAATCTCTTTGAGAACAACAGCACTAACATCAAAATGCATCCCAAGTCACGTAAAGGATGAAAACTCTGTTATCCGAAAGGTTTCTTTCAAATTACGAATATGTATTTTATTGATATAGGGCATCTCTGATGTTATATGCTATTGAAAAATCTTAAAGGGTATAAGCTTTAACTGCCAAAAGTGATAATGTTAAGGGGGCAATGAGAGTTAAGCAACACAAAGAAAAGCGCAGAAATCATTTTAAAAATTAACATTAGATATGTTCATGCTCTACTGCTAAAGGACTTAGGACATTTAGATAAAAAGCTCGGAGTAAATGAAGGCACTTTAATTACTGTAAATTGCTTGTGACACTGAACTCGATCACTTTTGAGGTGTGGCTCAAAGGGCTGAAGGGTGCTCCCTGTACTTCTTCCTGCTTCGGCCGCAGCCTGGATACTGATCTTTGTCCCAACCTTAGTGACAGGGCTTTGCTACTGAGTACAGGCTGCCCATGAACCACAGACGGAACAAGAGGTCAAGTGACAACATGTTCTAATGAGGCACAACAGGGGAGTGTGGGCGCTGAGTTACATAATCAAGACACCAGAGGACAGACGAGGCCCAGCCTGAATCATAGCCATGCGTCTTGGCTGACGGGTCTCGCAAATCTCATTAATGTGCAACTGAAACCATCACACCCAGGGCCAAAGGTCTGCATGCCAGAAGTAAAAACGCAATTCCACATGATAAACCCTGTCCAGCTTCTCTCACCTCTAGCTTCCTATGCATCATGCACATTGGCCAGAAACTCCTACCAAAGGATTGGTACCGTGCAGCTCTCTGAGCACCAAGCGCTTTTTGGCACATGCATCTCTTGGTTCAGCAGCACATACACCCAGGTCATTTCTATAGCGTTCTGTAAGAAGTGTGAAAACACAGGAGGAGCTTTCAGGTGAGCAAACAGTCATGGTGTTCAGTGAGCAAAGCATCGCGGTGTTCAGTGATTTAGGAGTCTACTGAAGAACCCCTTTGTTTACTGATGCTATTAGGGCAGAAGCAATGTGGTTTTCACCAGAGCGCTGGAGGAGATGTCAAGGAGAAAAGGATCCTACTTCATTAACCGACTAGAAATTGCCAGGCCCAGATAATCGCCAATCATCTTGTTTTATTTGCTGGAGTGGCACAGATGATAGAGACAAGAAGATTATTTTGTGGAATATTATTATTACGCACTTGTGGGCAGAATTCACCCACAATTTTGTAACTTCAGTTTACATTTGGACAGTGAAAAGCACTTATTGTACAGGGAATTAAGCATCCATCTCATCCCCCATTCTGTAGAAACTAAAGGGTGAGACTGAAGAACCTACCGTAATCTTGGTGCAGTCAGATAATGCTATTTCATTATCCTTCATCATTCCACCAGTGCATAACATTAAACATAAAAACTATGAAGTTGTGTGGAACTCTCAAAAGGACATGATTCATTTAAGCATGACATTCACGTGCTTTACAATACTCTTCTGTCAAAATGCATCCCATTGCATGGAAATCTGTCTGTTTGCCTGGCAACCCAGCAGCAGAAAGCCAGTGATGATGAGTTGCTTAGATATGTATAAGCATGCATTAGTGTAGAAACGCCAACTCTCATCACAGATCAAACATGGGTCTAATGTGCTTCTAGGCATTATGTTAGCTTGTTTAGATCAATAATAATTTTAGTATTTTATGCATTTTATGCTTTTACAACTTTTATTTAAATGGATGTGGGTGTGAAAATGAGCTACCCATATGCACAATCAATTTAGAACTCAATAACTGACTCCGCAGCTTTTATATGGAGAGCAAAATTTGTCTATTTAGAAAACATACTTTCAGGGAGCGTGACAACATGACTTACACTGTCCCAAGCTACACAAGACTAATGTGATTTTCAAAGTGCTTTCTTAGCGGGTCGTCCACTAGATTTGCTAAAATATGAGCGATGTGAACAAAGGTTCCCTCCATCAAATATGCCAAGCATGCTCCTTATTATATAAGAGAAATGGGAGAGATTAATATCATAAATAAAACCCACTTAAAACGATAACTTGATGACCTGTCAAAACAGGGCCCTTTTCCTCAGTTTTCCCCGAGTTTCTCCCGTACCAGATGCATCAATAACCCTAATGGATTACAGTATTACAGGAAGTACCGGCTTGCAACCGATTCACTCCATTACAGTGACAGAGCAGAGATGCTTCACTGGTAGGCTGTAAAGTTTTACACTGATTACAGTTTATATTTATTGACAAATAATTTTCATAGTACCAAAAACAAATTAATTCTTTGTCTCAATTAAGAGATACAATTACCAAAAATTGTTACAATAATTTAAATAGGAGGCCTCATCTTACTGAATAATAAAGTGTAATTAGATTATATTTGGTGCAATTTATTTTAATGAGCTTTTTCAATTTCAGTTGAACTCTTGAGATGTCTCATCATTGTGGGAATGGGACATTTACTTCAGTGGACTGCACTGAGAATTTATGTCTCTTGCATGGTGATAAAAATAGAAAGCATTATAATATCCAGCACAGTCGATCTCATAAAACAGTAATCTGATGCATTTATGAGCATGCAGCATGCTGATTGCTGTACAAGCAAAGTGCCGATGCTGTCAGATAAGGAGACAACGTGCCATTGCGCCGAGGCAGTCAGATAGGGAGACAGCGTGCATTTGCACTGAGGCAGTCAGATAGGAAGACAGCGTGCCTTTGCACCGAGGCAATCAAATAGGGAGACAGCGTGCCTTTGCGCCGAGGCAGTCAAATAGGGAGACAGCGTGTCTTTGCACTGAGGCAGTCAGATAGGGAGACAGCGTGCCTTTGAGCCGAGGCAGTCAGATAAGGAGACAGCGTGCCTTTGCACCCAGGCAGTCAGATAGGGAGACAGTGTGCCTTTGCACTGAGGCAGTCAGATAGGGAGACAGCGTGCCTTTGCACCCAGGCAGTCAGATAGGGAGACAGCGTGCCTTTGCACCCAGGCAGTCAGATAGGAAGACAGTGTGCCTTTGCACTGAGGCAGTCAGATAGGGAGACAGCGTGCCTTTGCACCCCGGCAGTCAGATTGGGAGAGAGCTTGCCTTTGCACCCAGGCAGTCAGAAAATGTGAAGGAAACTGCAAAGCAGGTTAGAAAAAGACTTGTCTCTTGTTTTATATAATTTTTTGTTAGATTTCCACACCCTTGCACAGGATAGGCAGTCAGAAGATGTACGCATGGGGCAGGCCCATAGCCAGAAATATATTTCAAGGGGGGTCCAAGTACCATACCGATAGCTAGCCGTTGGCGGACATTGCTGATGAGGTGTTTGAGAAAAACAAATATTTAGGGAGTTTAAACAGTTAGTGAGTAGCATAACAAATGGCTTCTGGTTAACTGACAGGAAACAGCGAGTAGTTATTAGAGGCACAATGTCACAGTGGGCCTGCGTTCATACTGGGGTTCCGCAGGGTTCAATTTTAGGACCACTGTTGTTCCTGATTTAATTAATGATATTGACAATAATACATACAGTAAACTGGTTAAATTTGCAGACAACACCAAGGTGGGTGTTGTAGCAGATACTGATCTAGCAACAGAGAGGCTACAACGGGATCTGGATTTAATTAGTGACTGGGCTGATACCTGGCAGATGAAATTTAACATAGATAAATGTAAGGTAATCCAT
>JAOYFF010000046.1:7404450-7418017 GCA_025773925.1 Cryptomyrus ogoouensis
CGTCTCACTCCAGAAAAGTGCAGTACTAGGAACAGCTAAGATACTGCGCAGAACCCTCAAGCTCCAAGGCCTCTGGTTGAGGACCCGAGTTTGAAAAAGGGACAAGACCACCCGCGGAGGGTGAGGAAGAGCATTATATATATATATATAGATAATTTTAATATTATTATTATTATTTATTAATGAGTAAGTACAGTTTTAGTGCCAATTGGAAACCTGAATGTAAAGTGGTACTGGTTCAGTTTTTAATATCTGAGCTACATTTGCCTAAATGCCAGCCAGAGCTCAGTCAGCCATGCAGGCGGACAGATATCAGAGGGAGATATCACACAGAATACACAAGGCTGATACAAATGTCGTATTAATAAAGTGTGGAGAAGGTCATTAATCTCATACACAAAGCTGCATCCCTCCCTGCCTGGCCTTCAATGCAGAGGATGCCTTCTAGAAAGTTCTTTAACTGTTGTTGTGTTATTTCCAGCAGTCTGCACTGTTAGTCAGTCACAGACCCCTCTCCTTGCAGGCCTCTCTGGTTATTGCATATCCCTTCCAAGCATTTATTGACAGGCATGGACTCAAAGCCGCCCGCCTCATTGACATCTGCTTCCGTGGGATTGGCTTTGAGGGTAATTTCTTCTGGTGCAGGTATCATATCGATTGAGCGTGCTTTTCTTTCTTCTGCTTTGCGGTGTTGAATACAGGGAAGTCTTAATTAGAGTGACAGTCTGTGATTTTCAACCTGTTGTCTGGAAACACAAGTCTATGTCGATTCATCTGTTGTACAAACAATTCATCCATCCGTCCATCCATTTTCTGTAGCTGCTTGTGCTATTCAGGGTTACTGGGGCCTGGAGCCTTTCCCAGGGACTATGGGCACAAGGCAGGGAACAACCCAGGATGGGGTACCAACCCATCACAAGGCTCACTCACACACCATGCACTCACACGCGCACGCATACACACACACACACAAACACACAACTTGGTAACTCCAATCCAACTGCTCTGTCCTGGACCGCAAACCTCTGTAGAGGGTGCATCTGTTAGGTTGATCCAGCCTGTCTGCAGGACATTTACCTCAGAAGATACAGGAGCAGAGCTGCTAAAATCTCCAGGGACACAGCAGCCACCTCTTCACCAGGCTGAGGTCTGGTAAGCACTTCTGCTGTTTCTCACTGAGAACTGAGAGGCTCGGCAGGAGCTTCTGCCCTCAGTTCATCAGACTGCGTAGTTCCTGACTGACACTTTATTTCATATTCCATCCTTACTTATGTACATCACACTTTATTAGAAGTGTGTTGCACATCTCATGCCTATTTATATTACGGTATTTTTCGTATAGTACATTTTTGCATTGTTTTTAGTATAGCTATTTTTCAGTATAACTTTCATTATTTTATGTCTTTATTATCCTATTGTTACATTTAATGTCTTTCTGTTGTTTTTATGGCAGAGTTGACCACCTGGCATATTGCTGCAGGTTATGGCCTGCTTGTATATCTTGCATATGACAAATAAAATCCTTGAATCGATTTTTTTTTTCTTTTGGACTGTGGGGGGAAACCTTCAGGAAACCCTGTAATGACGTCATGGTGGGGGCCTGAACCCTGGTCCCTGAGATCGTAATGTTAATCACTCTGCCGCCCCTAAGTCATACTTGGTGTGGAGAAATATTTTGAGTATATTAATATATCTTATTATATTACCATTTAATATAATATTAAATGGCTCCTAGACGGGAAAATGTGGAGGAATTCTGCCGGGTGATATTTCATGGCTGCTTCTGTGAGTGGGTCACCTTTCTGTCACTGCGTGTGTTTGGCCATATTCCTGGGGTATGATCAGTACCTGTCAGCCACACAGAGATATGTGACTCCTGGCATTTGTATGACTCTCTGGTTCTTAAAGCTCATGAAAATGAACACACTATAAATGCTGTTCACAGGAAACCTCCAGCGGTGATTTTGATCTTGGAAGAAGACTTTGTGCTCTTCAGACGTCTTCCTGCCAGACAGCCATCTTAAGTCACAGCTTCCCAGTGTTTTGGTACATTTGTAAATAGCACATTTTCTTTTATACACCATTTTCATATTCATGGGCCACGACTGGTGTTTATACATTTTGATGTGAGAAGTTAATTTGTTAAAAAGGCTTTCGGTGAATCGCCCCGGTGTGGCAGCTGTTGCCCTGCGTCAGATTCGCTGGCTGTGTCCCGCCTTATTTGAACCTCTCTCTGTGGTTCGCTGGCTGATCTAGTCGCCTCTCCTCTGCATCCCTGGTTCTATCAAGACCAGAGTATCTTCATGGAAGGATGCTGGTAAACACGGCTCAGTCGGTCTTCTTTAATTTCTGACTGCAGCTGTACCCTCAGACTATTCATATTTCTGTGTCGAATCGACACCATAAGTGCGGTTTAACCGTGAACCCTACGCCATAGCCTACGCTGTAGCCTGTCGTGCGCCTCACCAGAAATGTCACTTCACGTTGAGGGGACACTGACCACAAGAACTGTATTTGGTCTGTTTGGCAGAATTTTGTTTCTTTATGGGAGCGAAGAAAGTGCACAACCAGGTATATAAACATCGCTGATTGAAACTGAAGTGACATTTATATTTAGTATTAAAAAGCCCATCCTAAGCGTTATAGCAACAGGTCTACAAAACAGCACCAATTTCACTTACTTCCATTAAGGTTATTTTTATTTTACAAAAAAGCAGCATAGACACGAACTTTAGAAAGGAAAATGTATAAAAAGTGCATAAGAAGTTCGGAGCAGCAGAAATATAGCCAGGACTTGATAAATGGATACTTTGTCAAATTTTTGTTATTGTCTGTTTCAATAGCGTGATTCAAAAATCTAAGACAATAAATGCAAGATCCAAAACTATGTATCACCTAGTGTTTCAGCAGTGTCATTGTTGAGCAGCACAAAGGCACCAGCGGGCAGCTATAAAAACTCGCAACGGCATATGCCAAGGCATAGGCTCAACGCAGAAGCATAATTCAACCTTAAGGGTTTCTGCTTCGTAATCAGTAAAGTGTCCTCAACCCATTCTAAAGCTATAATTAAGGTCTTGCCCTAATGGACTCCATACACGTATTACAAAGCCAGAAGGCTTATGCATGAGCTTGAGGCTTGGAGTCTAACGTGATTTCCAGTTTTGGTGATGGCAGACTGCTGCCTAAAGCAACATCAAATGTCAGGAATAATAAATAAAAATGTGTGTGTGACTAACAGGCTAAATGCTTGAAATATTTCCCAAGGATCTTCTGGATAACCAGAATATGATGTGCATTAATCACATTAACGGGGGCGGCACGGTGATGCAGTGCTTAGCACTGTTGCCTCACACCTCTGGGGCCACGGTTCGAGTCTCTGCTGCTGCGCCGTTTGTTCGGAGCTTGTATGTTCTCTCTGTGTCATTGTGAGGTTTCCTCCAGGCACTCTGGTCCAAAAACATGCTGTGGTTCATTGGAGTTACCAAATTGCCTATAGGTGTGAATGGCCTGTCAATAAATGCTGTGAATGCGCCCTACAATGGATTGGTGCCCCCTCCTGGATTGTTCCCTACCTTGTACCCATAGTGTCAGAGATAGGCTCCGGACCTCCCCCCAACCCTAAATAGGACAAACACTTAGAGAAAATGGATGGATTAATCACATCAACCATTCAGCCTTAAGGAGTTCCTTTATAACAAGTTACAAAACCAAGAAATGTGTTGGAATGTGAAATTCCTTGGAAGTGTTGATTAGAGACATAAAAAGGGGTCTCTGATAAAGACATTCTCAGGAAATGAGGCCTTCCAGAGTATTTTAATGCCAAATTCCTTTTTGTAGAAAATACCACAAATTTAATGTTCTTTTGGAAAATTTGCTCTGTGTTGATCTAATTAACTGTACATGCAATGTTGAATATGTTCCATCCATCTATTCATCTTCCTTGTTAGGGTCACAAAGCTATCGTTTTACTAAATATCACCTTCTCCTGCAGGTGCTGTTTGTTTTCTTATGTATAAAGAATGCTGTCAATTTGCATTTCTTAAAAAAAAAATCCCAAAACCTGTCAGCAGTCTAGAATCTTAAATTTTATTTTGATTGCTCAGATTTTGTTTTTATTTATTAAAAAAAAAATGTGTCTCTGGTAAATCATTTTAGAAGATTCAACACAAAATGAGATTTTGTAATAACATAAGGATTTGTTAAAGGTTCATAGATTATTGGAATGTAATGCTGAATTTATCTTTCTCACATACATACACACACACATACACACACATACTATGTCTATAAATTCAGCATTATATTCTATAAATCCATGAAATACACATATAGGTATTACAGTATTACAGCACTTTTCTGTGCTGAGACAGAAAGCCATACACAGCTGTTCCTTTGGTAAAATGTAACAATACTGCATGGCATGTAATTTAGTTGTGTTACACGCTTCTCCTTGTAGAATCCGCTCCGGCATCCTGGCCATGTCTCGCTGCATTAGTTACACGATCCTAATGACCGACCAGCCAGCCTACCAGTGGGGTGGGGTGCAAGATTGGACTTGAGTCGGGTCAGAGCCCCGTCCGCTGTGCTGGCAATGCTGGATCTAAAACTTGCCTGTGTTCATCCAAGCCCTGCAGATCTCACTGCATGGACATTTTCCATTTCTATTATAGCTGCTGAATGACTGCTCATTTATGGAAATGCAGGCATGTCAGATGCTGCTGTTGTCTTATGAACGTCTCTCAGACATCTGATCATTCCTCTCACTGGCGACGATGCCGCCTTGCTGCCTGATTGTCCCGCTCTCCCCACCGAGCCCAAGTGCAAGCCAGTTACACAAATCATCTGGTGCTACTCTTCTGTACAGTGGACCATATGAGGCTCTGCATTCACCCTCCATCCACATAAGATGTTAGTTTTCTGTGCTTGTCTGGAACCCAAGGCACATTCTCCTCTCTCCCTCTCTCTCTCTCTTTCTCTCCCCATCATCAGACCTGAAGGTTTTCATGCCAGCTATCTCTCCCTCATCTGTTTGCCATCTTCTCAGGGAACTTCACCTTTGGAAAACTCTTTGGCATTTAGTGTTTGTATCATGCTACATTTCAATCAATCGCTGCAGTTTGTTCCTAAATGTGTCTATATGCACTCGACAGTCTCATCATGTAGCCAGCATTTTGATTACGCCTCACATGTGTATATACATATAAATCGTAAGGGATGATGCACAGTGACAACAGTTTATTCCTTTCATAAGCATAAATCTGTAAATTGCAGATGTGTCTGGTTAGTGACGCTTCACGGTTCTCCAAACTCTTGTCCAAAACTCTAAAAACGTTTTGTTTAGGGTAATAACCATAAAAACCATGTTCAGGATTCTTAAACGATTGCAGATTTGAATTCTTGCATATTTCTCATCTTTTCTAGAGGTGATATTTGAGATAAAAGGTTGCATTAAGCACCAAAATTGAATCAGCTATATCCAAAATAATAAATATGTAGAATTACTACTGTAGGAGTGGTCAGGCTTATTGGTAAAAGTGAGTGCTACTTAATCCCATAAATGGGCTGGTTTAAAAAAATAAGATAACATGTTGGGAGCAAAGATTTCCAAGCATGAATTATTCAATGATAAAACTAAAAAAAATGGTGTAAATTATTCCCAGTCTAACAGACTAGTGTGGCCCTACCCAGCCAATCCTGTTATTCGTCTGTTCTTAAGTCTCATGTTTATCATTCCCGACTGCCTCCTGTTTGTTCCCTCATTAGTCTCGTATACCCTTGCGAGTTCCCCAAATGTGGGAATCTTGACCGCATAATTTCTGGTAGTGGGGGACTGCGTTCGCGCTCTCCCCTGATGATTTATTTATTTATTTCAGCCACAGCACCTCTGCAGGTCCTTGAGCAAGGCCCTTAACCCACAGCTCCCTGGGTGCCACTACAGGTGGCTGCCCTTCACAGACAAACTCTACAAAAAAAAGAGCAAGTTGAGGGCGATATAAAGACAGTTTCCCGATGGGGATCAATAAAGTATCATTTATTATTATTATTACTTCCCAGTCCTGTGTTCCCCAGTCTGGTGATTATCGTCTCCTCCTGTCAGGCCATGTCCTTCCTCATTGTAGTCCTCTTATTTGGATCCCTCGCAGTCCAGCTTATTTTCAGGCTCTGTTTAGTTTTAAATTAAACTCCTTTTGTTTCACTCTTTCCCTCAAGTCCTTCGTCTCGAAAGCCATGACATGCGCAGGCAACTATATCTATATATGTGTGCCAGAATATTTGAAACTGTTGTCATACTTTATACTTGGCAAGTAAAGTTATTAAAGTTAGGACAAGCATCAGCCAATGCTATGTGGACTTTTAGGACCAAAGTTGAATCAGCTTTATCCAAAATATTAAATATATAGGATTATGAAAGTGTTTTCCTTAATCTGTGCACCTCCTACTGCGAACCAAATGCTAAAACTCAGTGACATAAACTTCTGATAGTGGGCCCCAGTGTGAGTATTATTTAGGGCCCCCCTCCTCATTTCGGGACACATGTCCATGCAAGCTAACAAAGCCTCTGACCTTTAAGTTAAATGTTACAGATTTACCATGTACCTTTGTGAAATATCCTTAAGGTATTCAATATGAACTTCAGTAGCATTGTCATAAAATAGGAAACATAAAAACTGGATGCTGAGTGAGACAGACTTGGCATCCAGGTAAAAGACATATATATATATTGTGTGTGTGTGTGTCTATATATATATAGATAAATATATATATAAAATCACTGTGTGTGCATATGTATATATATAGTGGTTTCCGGCAGTTCAGAATGCAATGTAACAAGCTCCAGCAAATTAAACCAATAGACCTCCTGATTCTCACTGCCAAGCAGCCCATTGACCCTCCATGGGGGTCCCGCTTCTGTGGGCCCAGTGTGCCTGCACTGCCAATAGTTCTACCAGTGGCATAACAAAATGTATTTGAATCATCATGTTTACTTTCCCCCCAATATCATAAACAAATGTGACAATAAAAAAGGCACAGTTTGCTTGAGTGGCCCTCATACAGGCTACTCGCATGTGTAACATTTTAATGCAGTATTTTCCTTCAAACAGCATAGTAGCATTTTTTGTAGACTTCTCCACAGCATGAAATACATAGCACCATTTTCTATTCAGAGTTAAAGCTGTATAGAGCAACCTTTTGTGTTACACTTTTTAACCACCAACACTTCATGTCAAAGATCTCTAGTACACGAAAAGCAATTCGGTAATAGGACTGCGAACGAGCCAACCTGAGCTTAATTAACACGACACGTACGTATATCAAAAATATGATTATTTACAATAAGGTCCACGGGACTTTGTTTTCCGCGTTACACTTCGGTAATATTTTCAAACATCAGTACTGGGTAATTGTGGCTAATACAGTCACCGAGTTAAAATGCAATGCTATCGTCATGCGTTAAGGGAGCAGCAAATAATTTTAATGTCACTAACGATCTGGGGAAAAATATTTCAGGTGGTCGGTATGGCTCTGCCTTTTTTTTTCCTTGTTTGACAACAAGAGGTTCGTCATATATTATTCAGTTTCATCCCACCCTTGGGATACCTACCGGTTTTTTTTTTCGGTCCAGGTGCAGGGAGCGCGAAGAAACCAGCCCTCAGTCAAAGTCGGAGCTGCGTTTGTAGGAACCGCGTCTCGAAGCTTAATTCTGTGAGTGATATTTTTCACAGCGGATTTTAATTTGAAGGCAAGGTTTTACCTTTCTTCCAACACTTGCCGTCCCCTATTTTTATTTTTTGTAAAATATAATTTTCATTGAATTTTCAGCAATTGTTTTTTATTTGGGAGGGGGAACTTTTTTTCCCTGCCGGTTCTCCGCCAGCATATTTAAAAGCACTTGTAACTGCGTATGAGAGAGTTGCGCTGCGCAAAGGAATGGACCCATGGTGGGGTTTGTTTGTGACTTTAAGGAAGCCATCATATGTGTTATGAATCGGGACCTAAGGATCCGAGGTCTTCTCCCTAAATCATACCCTTCCAACCTGCAGAAATGGGTGCCGTTGAAGGTATAGGAGTACTTCCTTGGAGTCCACCTAATGCCACTTGGTCCATCTCCTCCAACTCGTCGCCGCCGATGCCTTACGGAGAACCTCACGACTCCTTCGACGAGATGCTGGTCACATCGCTACTTGGGACGGTCCTGATTGTGATGTGCGTGATCGGCCTGGCTGGTAACATTTATACCCTTGTGGTTATGAACGTTTCGCTGAGGATGACCGGTTCCATGTACGTCTACATCGTCAATTTGGCGCTGGCTGACTTGCTGTACTTGTCAACCATCCCGTTTGTCGTGTGCACCTATTTTGCGAAAGACTGGTATTTTGGAGACATCGGGTGTCGGATCATTTTTAGCTTGGACTTCCTCACCATGCACGCCAGTATCTTCATCCTTACCATCATGAGTACGGAGCGGTATTTAGCGGTGGTGAACCCTTTGGACACCTTAGGGAGATCCAGAAAGTACAGGAGGACAGTGACCTGTGCGGTCTGGCTGGCTTCCTTCTTGCTGGCGCTTCCCACAATGATAATGATCGATCTGAAAAGTAACCTCCGAAACGGAGTCCTTAAACGCATGTGCCACCCGACGTGGCAGATCAAAGCTTATAAGATATATCTGACTGTGCTATTTAACACTTGCATCTTAGCTCCCGGCTTCATCATCGGTTATCTATACCTCAGACTGGCCAAGACATACTGGTTATCACAATCTACAGTTCATGCAACAAAGGCTGCAAATCGGTGTCCCAAGCAGAAAGTGTTTTACATGATTTTTAGCATCGTACTCGCCTACTGGGCTTGTTTTTTACCTTTTTGGTTGTGGCAGCTACTGAGCATATACTACTTTGGCCATGGAGACCTGTCACATCGGACAATGGTATACGTCAACTTCGTGGTGACATGCCTGGCGTATTGCAACAGCTGCATCAACCCTTTTCTGTATACGCTGCTGACGAAAAATTATAAAGAGTACGCGAGGGGACGGCAGAAGAGCTTTTCTGGGTTCGGGTGGAAATTCAGACATGCCTCACAAAGGTCAGTGTCATCTGGGAGTCAAGTCACTGATACGCTGACCATCACGCAGCTAAACGGCGGTCCGGACGGCTCTAGTGTGTAGGGCGATGCTTCAGACGGACACTTGTTGAGCACGAAATCACGGCCGAAAGGTTGTGATTAGCGCTTAAGTGTCTTTCCTGTACGATAAAAACAACATGCATATTAAGCTAATTTATAATTTTTCGTATGTAAAGAGGGAAATTTCAAATGTAAATGTTTGAGGCAGATCTAAATTATGGTATTTTCCAGCGCCTCTGTATGCTCCTATTTGTCAAAACCAAAAGTATATATCATTATATTACATATAATAGTAACCTGACTCTTTAACACATGCCAGAATGTAACTAAATGTTACATGATTGTGGTTCAAATAAACAGTGAAAGAAATAGAGAAAATGCATTTAGTACCAGCTTCAGATTTGTTGTTTTGTTTTAACAGAGACAGGTTTCCTCCTCAGACGGTATCTTTCAGTATCTTCATGGAAGTTGCTTCTTTTGGAAGTGAAAAATTTCGGATAGGTCTTAACAAAAAAAAAAAAATCACAGCGCACATAAATACGTATTCTTTCTTTCTTTGAAATACTTATTAGACTAGACTGACTGACTACAAAGTAATGAATTCAAGTCATTTTGGAGAATATGATTTAGGCTGCCTAAATGAAATCGTAGCATCTGTACATATGGTTAAAAAAAACAATATCAACCATCATATCTAAATCCATCCATGCCAAATTTCGCTCCGGGTCATGAAATACAATTCCTCCTTTTAGTGATTACAGCATAATGTCAATTTTTTGTTTCGCTGCAAAGTGTGTCTTGTTCAGTATCATAAACTATAGCCTATAAAATGTTGATTAGATGGCATCAAGTGATTGAGGCCATTGTAATAATACTTTGCCTTTGTTGCAGTACTTATTCCATGCGTTTGCTGTACGTTGTGGACTGTGACGACCAAATGGGCTGCCATTGGGATATATGTGTGTCGTTTCATTTAACCACAAAGCATGTCGATGCTGCATAATTTGTTGTTTAACATGGATAGAAAATGCTGTTGGACAACACAGAACCTCCCGTAATAAAAAACAATATGATAATATAATGCTGGTAATCACCAGTTCTCACATTTATCTGCTAAATGGCATTTATGACTCCAAAAACTATTATGGATTACCTAACACATTTTTATTTATTATTGTCAATGTCTAAAACGATGCTGATTACGATTAATGGCGACCCGTTTCGAACTCCCAATTAAAAATATATTATCTGTATTTTTATTTCTTTTCAACCCTTCCCGATGGATTTTGCTTTGATAGAAATAAAAGAGCCACTGTTACATAATTTTGCGCCCTTTTGCAATTTCTCAAGCAGCAAAGAAGAAAGAAAATGTTAAGTTCACAGCGTGACAACCCTCACCAATTTCTCTAATGGTGAATTACATTATCATGAAGAAATGTCAGAGGATTAATTTTTCTACTGGAAATAGATGTTGCGGCACACAGCAGGGTTATATTTCGGATCAATAAGCAGCACCGGAAATGTTACTGCTAATAATCCCACTACCTCGGTGACAACTGCTTAACTTTTGGAGCAGAAACAGCATTGTTGCAGAAATTTGTCATTTTGATTTCAAGTTTCCTTTACGGTGAATTGGTTCTAATCTTTTGCTCCACTGGTCATTACCTTTATATGCAAATACGCGATGATCAATGTGATACACGAATCAGATGTATTTGTTAATAGTTTGCAGATATGTACTATGGAGAATACGGTACTAGGGAGAAAATCGGCGAATCAAGAGGTGTTCTTCTAAAAAGACCCACTAATCACCTGCGAATGAAATTCCTATATGTTTACCTTCGAGGTGATAATTAGCAGGGAGGCCGTTTAATAAAATGTCCATCTTCCTATTAGACGCATAAGATGTGTATTCTGTTTATAAACCTGACATGTCTCTGTATATAAACAGACCACATACATTTTATGTGCACACAGTAATCCTTCACACGGTAATATCCAAGACTATAATGATTCCATAATGCATTTAGTTATTTAAATAGGAATACTGTATTAAAACTAAACACGTAAGAAAGTGCATGCATGTATGCAAATGGCATCAGTCTTGTTAAATTGTGGGCCTGTATTAAAGCATTTTTTCTGGCTTTTTGACACAATGCAGTGTGTAGTTTAGTTGGAAACTGTAAAGTGTTACAAAGGTCATAACCATTCATTTAGATGTTATATGCAGTGTTGTGTTTATCCTGGTAACTTTCAAACCATCACTGTCGTAACACCTTGTACTCTTTCATTTGTATACCTGTGTTATCTTTTTCAAGATTCAAATGTATAATAAAGCCAGTTATAAATATCATGGTTGTATGCTTTTGATGTTTTAAAATTAATTGACAGCTTAATGGGTTTTTCTGTGTCTTTTGGTTTGGCACCAGTGATAAAACAAATTGGACACAGCAGCAAAAATGAAACCTTCCTTAGCTTGCATAGGCAGTGAGCGATGCATTATATCGGAATAGAATAATATTTTGTTGTTCATTCATAAATATTAATGTTTTTGCTATGTAATTTGGGTTGCGGGTTTGAATGCTGCCGGCCTTCTTCTGTGTGTGGAGCTGGCATATTCCCATATTCCTTTCTGTAGCTGGTCTCTGGAGCCGATCCCAGAAGCTACAAGGTAGGGAACAACCCAAGGATGAGGCACCAACCCATCGCTGTCACACACCATTCACACCTGGGGGCAATTTGGTAACTTTGGTAATTAACCTCAGCATGTTTTTTTTTTTTGATGGGGGGGGGACCAGAGTACCCGGAGGAAACCTCACAACGACACGTAAACTTCAACCCCCCCACTGTGCTGCTTGGCATAGCTAAGCTAATTAACATTTTTTAATTGCACTGTGTGTCTGTGTGTATTATGTGTATATTGCATTGTGGGGACCAAATGTTCCCCCCAATCTAATAAAAACCTATTATTTTGACATTGTGGAGACCATTTTTCAGGTCCCCACAAAGATCTGTGAATGCAATCAAAAATCTAAAAATGCCAGAAGTCATGCATTTTGTTTGGTTACTTAAGGTTAAGGTTAGGGCTGGGTAGAGGAAAAAGTAATCATTGTTGGGATTAGGGTTATACCCATATAAATGAATGGAGAGTCCCCACAAAGATGTGCATACATAGATTGTGCGTGTGCGTGTGTATATGTGCCCTGCAATGGACTGGCATCCCCTGAAAGGTGGATCCTGGCCTTGTGCCCGTATGCGGTCTGGGATTGGCTCCATGATCCTGACCTGGATGGGTGGTTAGAAGACGTGTGTATGTATGTTAAGCATTCCGCCATATATGTACATGGTTATGCACATGCTTTGTGGTATGATTTCGTGCCTAGCCACGCCATGTCGTGTGAGACAGAAACCCTCTTTCAATTAAGAATTCTGCAAGCATTTATTTCCAGTGACTGGGGAAGAATGGATTTAATATGTCTAATCTGTTACAGCCATTTTCCAGGCGGTGAAGGCTTGATAGGGTTTTATATCTGTTTTAATGCAGATGCACAGGAGTCCTGCCTTTCCTCAGACATCAATGCCAAATGAGGACTAGGCTTAAGAGGCAAACTTGATTATTGTTTATGCCAAACTACAAAACACTCTGATGCATGGATCTTTTAAAGGTTGTCCCCTTATCATTGCCCTCAATGTGGCAAAAGACCAAATGAAATTAACTTGGATTACCTGCATGCCGTGTGTCTTGAAAAATCAACCGGAGTTTGGAAATAATATATCAGCAGCCTATTACTGCATTTTAGTCCTCCAAGAGACTATAATTCATTGCACTTAATCAGAATAAATAGCTATAATTTCACGTAAGTTCGATGCATGTTCGTGAGCTCGCCCCAACACCTTGATAGTGGCAGTGTTTGGAGAGCAAACAGGAGCCTTCCATGTGATTTGGCTTAGAGTTTTGAAGGTCCCATAAAGCTTAGCTGAGCCTGTTCCTTTGTGTTGAGAGTTGTCTGTTCAACAAGCGTTCGTACTGACTAGGTCACGTAGCTCTCAAAGACACTATTTCCAGTGTTGGTGTTATCTGCGCTTCTGGATCTTCACCGTGAGACTCAGAAAAAAGGTTGCAGGATCCAGTCCTGCTTGAGGGGAGCAGATGTTTACTCCTGAAGTTGGGGCTTAATCAAGCACATAGGTAGAGTAACTAACAGGTACAATGTTAACAAGATTTGCTAAGTTACAGCTACTACTAAGTAATGGGTAAATAATTTTAGAATTTTACAGTGAACTCCATCGTTTAAGCTGCTCCTAATCTGCCAGATCTCTTACCTGACAAATATACACCGAGACTGCCCCTCACACACACACACACACACACGCACGCACGTGTAGGGTATACATATCCTTATGGGGACCGCTCATTCATTTCAATGGGAAAAATGCTAAC
>JAOYFF010000046.1:7418313-7430453 GCA_025773925.1 Cryptomyrus ogoouensis
ACTGGAAGATCTTTCACATTCCAGCTTAATTCAGATGGTGACGGAATTGCTGGTATTAAACATTTTATTCCCTGTTAATGGGGTAATTTGCTCACCTCGTTCTTGGCCAAGGCTTTTACTGCCTAGCACATGATTTAAGTTCTTTTTATAAAAAAGTTTTTCCTTTCGGTTCATAATAAAAAGCACTATACAGAGGTGACGTTTTACTTGATGGTGCAAATTGACAGACAATGAGGCTAATGTGTAAATGGAGGTCGTGTTCTTGTCTGGTTACTATTATCCTTCAATTAGCATAGATGCCGAGATTTTTTTAAATGGCAGCTACACTAAGGAGAGAGGCTGGGGAATTTCCTCTGGAGATTTCAGATTTATTGTTTCCTTTCAGACTTCTTGTTGGTGCCAAGTTTTGTGAGTCCTGAAGCCAAAATTGATCTTTACAGGATGTGATACAGCACGTCATGCTTCATGAAAATATCAACCTGCTTCTCCCAGTCAAACTGCATTCGAATCAGAGAACAGTCTCTTTAATTCAGTAAGGTGTGTTTGATCCTCTTCCCTGGCACTTTGTCAGGCGGACAGCCCCAGAGAATGGGTTCTATAAGTAATGTGACTTTGACCTGTGAACACAGCACCACTAAAGGCGAAAATAACTGTAGGTCCAGTCAGGAACTCAGGGCCGTTTTTTGGCCGTAGAAATGCTCGCAGGGTAAGACGGCAGCTGAGTCGGTCGGCGCTGTCCAGGCTCTCGGCCCCACGTCTGCTGGGCCCTCATAGAAGGTACCAGAAACCAAAGGAAACAGCGAGAGGAGAAACGGTAGCTGCTTTTTTAAACCTCCTCTGGCAGCCTGTTAAATGGGGGAAGTTAAAAACAGGCTGTGGTGCACTGAGGGGTGGGGGGGGGGGGTGCGTGTTGAAACCATTCCAATAGACACCGGTACGAGGTCCGATTAGGCCGGGGAGCTTGTCCTGCCACAAATGCAGCCCTTTGTCTGCATGCAGTAACAAGGGGGCCAAACCAGAAGCAAATGATCATCACCCCCTCTTCTGTGGCTCTCCCTGAGCACCCCCCCCCCCAGCTTGGTGGCAGGACAAGTCTAGTGAGGTCAGCATTTCTGAGGGTTTGGCTCCCTGGTGTATATTTAGATAATATTTGAGGCGCTGCAGCCTCTTTTCATCCATTGAAAGTCTGGGAAGTAAATAAGGCAGCTGGAGGTCCACTGGCAAACAGGAAATGTATGTGAAAATGTGGGGTTTCTTTAAAATTGTCCGCAAGCTAATGAATGCTACACAGAATATTCTGGCAGTACCTAACGCTTACTACATCGTGACCAGGTTACGTGGAACTCTGGGTCTCTGAAACTCTGTATTGTGTCTTGCTGAATATCAGACCAAGTTGCCTGATGCGTGGATCTGCAGCAGCATCTAAACACCTTCCCCTTGGGCCATGTTTGACTTCCACACTTTGACCTGTAGGGCGGCAGCATCGCAAACATGTCCGGCCCATCAACAATTGGCTCCCGTCATCCTTGCCAAAGATTGAAAAATTCTAGATTATACTTAAAGGGAAGACAATTTTATGCTGTGCTGGAGACTCTCATAGATTAATCCGTCAAACGGTGTTGTGAATATAATGCCGAAATGCAAGTTTCAAGTTTCATTGTCATGTGTTCTGAGGACAGTGGCAATGTAGGGGACAGGTGTTTGGGGTACAATGGCCCAAATAAGGGGCAGAACTGCAGTGCGGTAAAAGACAAGACAATGCAATAGAAAAACAGTGCAATATGGGAATTTTAGTCACCCCAAGGCACTGGAGGAAGGTGAGCGGAGTTCATTTTTGAAAAAAAGGAAGGAAGGAAGGAAGGAACCAAATAGGGAGGGAAAAAAGGTTGACTGGCTACCCCATTCCCCACCCCCCGCCACCAGGCATGCTCATATTATACAAAACAGAATGGCTTACTTTAATTATAGCAAGGTGCAAAATGAGGTAAAATGTCCCATCCAAAGTCCCTCAATGAGTTCTCAGGGCAGGTCTGAGTGAGTCAGCAGACCATAGGCTTCTCCCACGATGTCGCCGATCTCTGGTATCACGCCTCCTTGGTACCGAAATCAGGACTGCAGTACAGATGGTGCCAACCTCAGACACTTTCCTGACATGTGGGGAGGACAGCAGAGGATGGACTCAGTCCAGGTGTGAGCTCCCAGGCCGGAGGCTCCAACATGACGTGGTGCTGTTTGTGATCAGTGTGTTAGCGGGCTTTACTATTTGCCGAACAGCTGGGGCCGATTTTATTTTCATGGTCATCGGTCTCCCTAACAAACCGTCTCGCACATCACAGAGCACAGACGGCAGCACAGGAGGTCTGATTATATATATGTATATATATACACCTGGCTTTCCATTTTGCGTGATTGTAATCCATTATTGTACGACAAGCCTGTTTGAGCGGCAGAATTTTTATAAACATCATAATCTAATACAGACTGCAAATTAACGACCTACCACCATAAGGAGAAAACGGCAGTAGGTTTCCATTGCAGCCCTGTGGTTAAGTTGCCTCATTATCCAGTTTTAATCTCCTTTGCCAGAGACCGCATCCTCTGTGTCCTTCAAGGAAAGATGAGTCTGGAAATCCACTTGCTGAAGAACCTCTGACGGCTCCAGCAGCCCCACACAGAGACCTGCCGGTGCTACTCTGTCAGAAAGGTCCTGTCTTAGTGCAACGTGTTCAGTGACGAAATGCCGCACAGAGAATCAGACTCTTTATTGTCACATGACCCAGGCCGATGCTGACAGTATAACCATAATAGACAACTTAAATTAGGGCATAGCCCAGACTGATAATAAATGTGAGACACAAAATATACAATAGAGAGGATTAAATGCAAGGTGTGTGATAGATACAGCTGTATGTGCAAATAGAAGTAACGCAATGGAGAAATTTGACAGAGACACAAGACATCAAGGATGTAAAGGAAAGACCGGCTCCAGTCTGATGTCAGGGCGAACATTATCTAGTTGGGGTGGTGATGAATCACAGTCTGAGCCACACAGCTGTGAACACCCTGGGCCGGGGTGCTGGTCTGCGTCAGACCTACAGACGCACCAGGTCATCTACTGGCAGTGTTCATACAGCCTTTAAATTAAAGGAAACACTCGCCTGAAAACACGGCAATAAAAGACTGGGGTCTGAGGTAAGGGTGGTGGTCTGGCTCGGGTCCTGGCGTTACAGCGTAATTAGCGCCCTGCTGATGTCAGCACTCCTGCTCACGTCCTGGACTGTCTTCCAGTCAACGTAGAAATTTAATTGTCTGTTTCTAGATCTACGCAGTTTGAGGGCTCATGCTAATTGTCAGCACTGCACAATGAATTAAAATTTGAAAGCCTCATAAACATTTGTTAAAGCAATGCATCTTAATTAACATAAATACTTGTTGTAAATAATAATAATTATTTTGACTTAAAAAGCCATTGTGTGAGCATTTTTTCATTTTGTTATTTGCAAAAATCCCTCCAAAATGCATATTTAACCTCAGGCTCATTTGTTTGTGTCATGCCCAGCTCGTCTGATCCTCGTGTGTGCCACGCCCCCCCTTTATCCACGTGTACTACCCTGATTGTTCCCAGCTGTTTGATGTTAGTTTTGACCTGTTTAGTGTATATCAGTCCACGTCTACCTCTGTTTCCCAGATCAGTCATTGTATGTGTTATGGTTGTTTGTGCTCGTCAGTCTGCTGTCTGCCTGTTTCCCCTGTAATAAACCCCTTCGTACCTTTATCTACACCTTCGGTCCCTTGTTTGCCTGTTCGCCGCCAGCCGATCGTGGCAGTTTCATGTTAATATCTTTCTACTTAACTGATGTTCCTTCTCTCCCCCCCAGAAAATTGTACTTAATGCCTTTTTATCAAACTAGATGTTTCACTAGAGCCTGAATTCAAGTGCAAAAATTGCTCAGGGGGTCAACAGTAGAGGTGCACTTGGGGCGTGAATCAGGAAGCGAGTCCGGACCCCGATCCATTTGGTTACCTGCTGCTGAATGTTAATAGGAAAAATAAATGGGCAGAGAAGCTAAAGAAGTCAATGAAATGGCCTTGTTAGAAATGAAAATGCATCTTTGCTACTTGGAGAGTGCAGTGGCTGAACGCTCTTCATAAAAGAGACACCCTGCCCAGTGCTCTCTGACTCCAGGCCCCTGCTGAGCCAAAGACCCAAGAGGCCTGTGGTTTGGACAAGGAAGATCGTAGATATAAGTGAATGAATAGAGTCTGACGGTGAATATGTCTGCTGATTTTTCAGGGAGGAAACCTTAGATACAGCTGCAAGCCACAAGGCATTTATAGAGGAAATGAAATCAGGCTTAAAAACAATATAAGGTAATGTAGAAGGCCCGTGGAAGGTTCCTGATGCCATTTATAATTATGATCAAAGCAGTTTTGGTCCCCAGGTGCCACATGTGAATGGCAGTGGGTGACAGCTGTGGCAGATGCGCGACCTGCCATGGGACGAGAACGTCACTTTAAGAATAGTGCTGATGGACACCCCTACTGGGCAACACATTCCCAGTACGTACTCAAAAGGGGGGCGTCCAGTCCCCCCAATCTAAGAAAGGCCTTGGGGTAGTGCCCGTCACCAGGCCTCGGCTCTGTTTGAGAAACACGCCTGTCGCCCCTGTTTCCATGTGTCCTTCATCTCAATGTTTCTGCTCTCAGTTGGGAACATCAGACATATTTCATTTAATATCCAGAATAAGATTTGTGTTCTGTAATTAATCAAAGTGGCATAAGAACAACTGTAATCCGATGCTTGAATCCTCGAGAAGTGTCATAGAAAGAGGTACAAATTATACTGCTGTGTTCCTTTGAAGCCAAAATGTAAGAGTAACTACACAGCCATCAGAATGATACTGAAGATGAATGACAGTATTTCTACCATTTTTGCCCAGTCAGATTCTCCATCTGTTGCCCTGAGTGATACTTATGCGCAGTTGGTCACTCTGTTTGAGGTCAGTTTAGGTTTTCCACAGCCTCCATAACTGCTGACTGTTGGTTGTTGCTCAATGCACTCCACCTAGATATTGCACCTATATATTTGCATTCAGTGACCCTCTGGGATGCCTGTGTGTTTTCGCTAGTGCTCACCGAAGGCTGGAAATGTTGACTTTGGCTGGAGGAGACAGGTGAATGTGAGGTGATTCCACGCTTAAATAAGAACTTTGTGACTGACGCCTTCAAAAATGAGAAGTGAGGCCTAGACACGATCAACATTAAAACTCATTTAGGGCATCAGTGTCCAGACTTTTACCAACGAATCATTTAACTTCAGGTTACATTAAATATCATTGGTTCTTACTGAGCTTATTGAATTCCCATGTGAGAGTCAGTAAGTGCCTCCCTGAACTGAAAATGAACCTCAAATGTCTGGCCCTATTTCACCTTTACTATACATCTTAGTATTAACAGATCTCTAAATACAAGGTGGTTTTAAAAATAAAACCTCGCTCCCATTTGTAGTTGAAACAGCTGCTGATGCAAAAAATAAACCACAAAACATTTTAAAAGCCCTTTTGCATATTACATTTGTCCCACTTGAATTTAAAAGCCATTCAAATACATAGTTTTGTGGCGGCCTAATCCTGGTTATTTTATAATCTCCTGGCAGCACTAACAGGTGAGTAAATAATGTCTTTTATAGTCTGATTGAAGAAGTGCTTTGTTTGGCTGGAAAATGTTTAACACTTTGATGAGCGGTCCTCTCGGTTTAAAATAAGTCATTAATCAAGATTTGATCGCAGGAACAGTATTGGGGAGGGGGTTGTGCTTTACAGTATGCAGGCTGTTGACCGATGAAGGTGCATTGTGCAAATGCAGCATGGAAGAATAGTGCAGAGACCTTGACATCTATGCATTGAAAATCAAAATCTAGATTTGTAATCAGTTTCTTTGTGTGTTTATTTAATTTTCCAAAAACAGTGTAACACATTTCAGGTTTTAACCTATAAATGGCTGAGGCAGATGTTTGATTGTTTATTGTTTAATATATAATGCCATATATTATATTTCTGTAAGAGGAAAAAAATAATAGTAATTAATAATATGTCTTGAATAACAGGTGCTTTGAAATCATAATATGTTGCGTCAACTTTAATTGTGTTCATTTTGATGCCCTGATGGGACAAAAGTACTAGCAAAGATATTTAATAGAATTGAATTTGTATACTGAAAAAACAGAGTATAAAATCTCTTTATGGTATTCCAACATGATTGTATATGCAATTAATTGACAAGGGAGTATGATTTGTCTCGGATGGTATATGCCATACGCAAGTGGAATCAGCCTATGTCACCCTGTTAGTGGGTATGGCAACAGATTTACTAGTCTTTCTCTGAAAGCTTCCGCAACAGAGATTTGGAATCAACTATAGTGGTGTACAAGTAACATCTGCTGGCACCTACACGTGTGTAATGAACATCTGCTGGCACTGACACGTGTGTAATGAATGAAATAGACAGATAGATGATTGCTAAGCATCCAGGGGGTCAGCAGTCTATGCAGCAGTCTATGCAGTCTGAGCGGGTCAGCAGTCTATGCAGGACCACATCGTCTGCAAAAGCACACATATGATACTGAGGTCACTGAATTGGACCTCCTCTCCTTGACTGTGCCTAGAAATTCAGCTAATCCAGAGGCACTGTATGCCTTCTCCACGCAGTGGAGTCTCATCCATCCCCAGAGCCTTACCACCAAGGACTTTTTTAACTATCTTAGTGCCCCATCCCTAGTGATAGGGTAGTCCTCTTCCAGATCTGCTTCCTCCAAGGAAGGCATGTCAGCGGGATTCAGGAAGTCCTCAAAGTGCTCCATCCTCCATCCATCCCTGCTATAAACAGCATGGGCAAAGCCCTGCTTCCCCCTCCTGAGTGGCTGACAGTTTACCAGAATCTCTTCAAGGCTGACTGAAAGTCATTTTCCATGGCCTCACCAAACTCCTCCCACACTCCAGTTTTTACTTCTGCAACTGCCAAAGCCGCACTCCGCTTGGCCTGCTGTCTCCGGAGTCCCACAAGCTAATCAAGATTGGAAGGCCTCCTCCTTCAGCCTGGCAGGAAGGCCTCCTCCTTCAGCCTGACAGGAAGGCCTCCTCCTTCAGCCTGACAGGAAGGCCTCCTCCTTCAGCCTGACTGGAAGGCCACATCCTTCAACCTTACTGGAAAGCCTCCTCCTTCAGCCTGACAGCTCCCTTTACCACTCGTGTCCACCACCAGGTTTGGAGGTTGCCGCCACAACAGGCACCAGCAACTTTACCACCACAGCTCTGCTCAGCCGCCTCAACAATGGAGTCCCAGACCATGGCCCATTCAGGCTCAGTGTCCCCTGACTTCCTCAGAATATGGGAGAAATTGTGTCAAAGTTGCAAGTTAAAGATCTCCCAGACAGCAGCCTCTGCTAGATGCACCCAGCACACCCTCATTATGCATTTGGGTCTGCCATCTGATCCAAATCACCACCAGGTGATGCTCAGCTAACAGCTCAGCTCCTGTCTTCACCTGAGTGTCAGAGACATAGGGTCCAAGATCAGATGATACGATTACAAAATCAATCATTGATCTACGGCCTGGGGTATCCTAGTGCCAGATGCACCCTTATGCTCAAACATGGTGTTTGTTATGGACAAACTGACTAGCACAAAAGTCCAATAACAAATTATTGCTCAGGTTTAGACTGGGCAAGTGTTCCTCTCAATCACAACCCTCCAGGTTTCTCTATCATTACCTATGTGAGTCTTAAAGTCCCTCAGTAGAACAATGGAGTCCCCAGAGGGGGAACTTTCCAGCACCCACTCCAAGAAGGCCAGATGCTCTGACCTAATGTTCTTTGACTAAGCACAGAGCACTGTCAGAGTCCATCCCCTGACTCAAAGTCGAAGGGAGGTGACCCTCTCATTCACTAAGGTGAAGTACAGCATACTACTGCTAAACTGAGGGGCTATAAGTAGACCCACACCTGCCTGGCGCCTCTTACCCAGAGCAACTGCAGAGTGGAACAGAGTCCAGCCCCTCTCCAACAGTTTGGTTACAGAGCCCAAGCCGTACGCTGAGGTGAGCCTGACTATATTGGTATCTCTCTACCCAGGGGTGCTGTAAGGCAGGGGGGAGTTAGGATGATTCCAATGACCCCTAGGTGACAGGGGGCCTAGAAAATTTGGAAAATAACTGGATTGGTCTGGACTGGGGGGCCCAATATGATATGCCTTCATGGGACTCAAAATCTCTAGCAACACCCCTGTCTCTATTTCCCACAGCGGCTCAGGTTCCTTTCCCACCAGAGAGGTTACATTTCATGGGCCTAAAACCAGATTTGGTCGCTGACAATGGGGCTGCAGAGACCCCTGCCTTCGACTGCCACGAAATGAACGCTGCACCTGCCCTCAGGAGGGCAAACCTATGTAACTCTTTTGGGCTCTGCCTGGCCGGAACCCATGGGTAGATGCCTGACCACCTGGCACTCACCCACAAGCTCCCCCCCACCAGTTCTGACTTCAGGGCAGGACCCCAGTCTCTGCAATCTGGGTCACATGTTGTCTAGCTGCTCACAGAGGACCAATTTGCCATAGAAGATCCTACCAGGGGTAATTGCCCCCAAGAACAGTCCCTAGGATCACAGAAGCACACAAACCACAAACTGGCATTAAGAGAGGGAAATTACTCCATGGTATTATTCAGGGAGGATTTTAATTCCTAAATACACATTTAGGTTTGTGATGATTTATGGTGCTGACACCAAAATCATTAATCATAATTTGATTGAGTTTCTATCTTAAGATTCCTAACATTTCAAGATTCAGTATATTGGGACTTCCAGTTACACCACCATGATTTCAGTTCAGCATAGAGAAGACACTCCCAATCAAATAAATGTTAAAAGCCCTTCAAAATAATGAGATACGGTGGCTTGCTAAAGTATTCAACCCACTGGAAAGTCATAATTCTCTACATGACAAAAGACTGTGCACATACTTGTCCATTCAGTATTTTTACTTTGAACTCATATGCTGTAACAATACATTTCCAAAGTAAAAATAAACTATTTTCTTATATTTAACTGAAAGAAGAATGGAGAAGAACCACTCCTGAACCCAAAAGAACTCAGAATTTAGTGTTTGCATAAGTATTCAACCCCTACACATTAATATTTTCTCAAGAACCCTGTTGCTGGAATAACAGCCTTAATTCTTTTGGGTTCAGGAGTGGTTCTTCTCCATTCTTCCTTGCAGAATTTACAGAGATCCTCTAAGCTCTTGGGACAGCACCTCTGGACAGTAGTTGCAACAGATTCTCAATAGGGTTACGATCAGGGCTTTGACTCAGCCATTCCAGAACATTCTCCTTTCTGTTTTTGAGCCATTCCAGTGTCTCTGTGACCATATGCTTAGGGTCATTGTCATGCTGAAAGATGAATCTTCACCCCAGCCATAGCAGACTGCAACAAGCTCTCCTGCAATATTGTGTGGTATTTCTGTCTGTGTCATTTATGATTCATTTGTCATTTGTGTAAACCTGGAGCTTCCAAAGCACAGGGGTTTGAATACTTATGCAAAAGCACATATCATGTTTATATTATCTTTCTAATGTTAGTAGATAATATGCTACATACTAACATAAAGGATACTGAAGCAAAAGAATTCCCATTATAAATGTTGAAAATTGGCATGACTTTCAAGGGGGTTGAATACTTTTGCAAGTCACTGTATTGCTTTAATTTACAATACTAGTCAAAAGGTTAGTCAAAAGGTCACATCACATGACCTGGTCACCTGACCTAAACACAATAGAGATTATTTGGGAAGAGTTTCACCAGAAAATGAAGGAAAAGTGGCCAATAAGTGCTTAGCATATGTGGGAGCTCCATCAGGACAGATGGAAAAGCATCCCGGGGGGCCGCATCATGGAGCCATTGGGGTTATGGGCCTTGCTCAAGGGGCCCAATGGTGGGATCACTCTACCGACCCAGGGATTTGAACTGACAACTATTTGAGTCCCACCCTACAGAGCTGCCCCCCAAGAATTTTTTTTTTTTTTTGGTCAATGCATAAGGTTATTTTCTGCTTTTGAGGTTCTATAATTCTGAAATGTAGAGAATAAACCTTTCTATGAATAGGTGTGTCCAGACTTTTGCCTATTTCTGTATTTCATTTCTTATTTAAAAAGGGACAAAAAATGGTCATTAGGTTAAGAGGTAAACAAAAAAATGTATCAACTGGAGACACAGGTAGAGAAATGGGAGCAGATAGCGGGCAGAGAGAGATGTGCCGACTGTCATCCATAACAAGGAGGATACAGTATTTTGGCTGAGTGAGGAGATGCCAAACCTGGTCTTCATTCTCTAGGAATTAAGAAAATTCCATGAGAAATCATAACTGGACAACACTGAAGGAGAAATAAAGAAAACGAACGTTAGACTACATGAGGCAGAGGAGCGGATTGTTAAAGCAGAGAACCGAATCCAAAACACAGAGGACATTTTGTCAGAGGTATTAAAACTACAAGTTGAGCTGGAGACCACACTGGTAGACCAGGAGAGCAGATGCAGGCGGGATAATATGGGGATATATGGAATCCCAAGCAGAAAAGGATACTGCTTCTGTATTTTCTCTTGTGGAAAATTTACTTCAAGAAAGCCTGGATTTTCCAGACGACGTGGATTTTGGTTTTGAGAGCACATCACACGAATGGGCGGCAACTGCTGGTGAATACGCAGCGTAGAGCCATCCTGGTGAAATTTCTCCAGTTTAAAGTTTTAATATAAGCGCAAAGTTGGCGAACCTGACCATGGAGAGCTGCTGTGGGTGACCTCTCAATCAATCAGTAGGTCCCCAGGACTGGAGGTGAGAATCACTGCTTTATTATTGCTTGATTGAGAGGTCATCCCAAAAAGCACACCAGTCCTCCACACATCTGAGTTCCTTTTTTTGGAACCACTTATCTGGAGCCTATAGGCAAGGTGGTCTGGAGCCTATAGGCAAGGTGGTCTGGAGCCTATAGGCAAGGAACCCATTACAGGGTAAACACTCGCACCTGTGAGGAACCTGAGAACTCCAATTAGCCTCCACATATTTCTGGACAGTGGAAGGAACCCATAGTACCTAGGGAAAACCCCAGGCCAACATGCAAACTGCACACACAAAAGCTTAGCTGAGATTTGAACCCAGGTCGTGGACGTCTGAGGCACCAATGCTAAGCACTGTGTCACCCCTAGTTTCTGACTTTTAGATCAAAAAGAGATAATACTTCACTTGACTTGGCAAAATCAAGGTCTCACCTAGCAGGGTAAATAAATAATTTTTCTGCATTTTGAGTTTAAAATTGTGTTAATATCTATTTTCATGTGTATACCTTGTGTAAGAATTAATTAACATAGTTGTTGCAAATTGAAGTGAATCAGGACATTAATAGACAGGGTGTTAGAGAAAAACCATTTACAGGTTGCTGTCCTCAGGGGCTCTCTGTTGTTGTCAGGTGAGGAACATAGGGTCATTCAGAAACGGTTCCTGTATGGTTGCCCTCTAATATGGAAGTTCTGGAAGTTCAATTTTCCTTATCCACTGTTTAGGGGGACACTTTTTATGCATACTGTGAATTTACTATAAGACGGCATTTAAATAGGTAATGTAACAGCTAGGTGATGTAACAGTTTCATATAACAAGAATGGGGTATTTGGTCTAATTAAATATGAGGGAAAATTCACTATAAATTAAAAACAGGATCAAGTAAAAATAGCATTTCTACATGAAACCCATCATACTGATTCAGAATATGCTAAATTAAACAAATAAACAGGCTTTAAGCTTCTACATTATTCATCTTATAAAAAGAAAAAGAGTGTCTGTGCACAGGGCATTTTAATTTGTGGAGAAGATTTTAATATGTGGCTAAATCCAAGATTAGGATCCTCTTGAAAAAGTGTAGAACCAAATACTTTTATCAGGAAGATGGCAGTCATGAGGGAAAATGGTATTGTGGATGTATGGAGTGAACTATACCCATCAAGTATGGATCATACACAGTGTATGTCGTGTTGATTGAGGGGTATTAAGGGATTATTTAAACTGGCGGGGTGCCGTTGGCCATATTATAATTTAATGTC